>CABFWB010002562.1:88089-103671 GCA_902151455.1 Timema bartmani | reverse complement strand
ATTATTCCGTTCAGAAATCTTACGAGTTTATAGAAAGAGAGAGAAAGTCTGTGCGGTATGCCGTACCATTTATTTCTCTTAGTGTGAATTTTATAAAACGTACTTAAATTAAATGTTATCTCTATAATAAGACTGCATAAATGAGAATTTGGATATACGTTTGTACTTTACTATCAAAACACGGGATTCAAGGAAAGTGGCTTTAAAATTGATTGATCTTGAGTACAACTCACCTCGGTGGCGTAGTTAGCTAACGCGCTAGTTTCGTGTTGAGCTAGAATGCCAAATACGGGGAGATCGAGGTTCGAGTCTTGGTTGGGTGAACTGGGGGTGGTTTTCCCTAAATGCTTTTCCAATCTCCCTCCACGCAAATGCTGGTTCACTTCCTCTAAATTCAACCTTTCCAATTCCTAATCCATTAGCGTAATTAGACTTAAGCGTATAATCCGAACGGGTAGTAAGACGCGGTGATAAACAAATTTAAAAAAATATCTTGAGTAACTGAAGAATTTTAGTTCTGTATTAAAATTTACTAATATAATGCTTTGAGAAAAACCATTTTGCTATCATATTTTACAATACAGTATAACTTTTTTTGTCTTGAGAGAGGAGGGCGGCATTTTCATGCTTTGTCTAAGGCGGAAAAAAGGCAAGAGTTGTCTCTGCATAATTATGTTGACCCTCTAAGCTAGTGCCATCACCCTCACAAGAGTAAAACTCAGCATAACATCAATTATGACCATCTTAGTCATTTTCAGAACGATAATTGAAGCGTGAAATATGCAAAGAAAAGTCGAAGATAATGTTTTTGTTATTGTCACACAACACTGCTTTTAATTCTTCTTTAAAACCCACCTCGGTGGCAGCATGGTTTAAGTCGTCACTTTCGCAATAAGCTAGACTGACTATGACGATAAAATCGGGGTTAGAATCCCAGTCGGGTGTACTGAGAGTGTTTTTTCTAAAAAAAATTCCACTCTTCCTCGACACAAATAAGGGTACCTTTCCTCTAAAGTTCAACCTTCGTCATCCTTGACTCACTATCGTAATTATTACATCTGCGTATAACCTGAACAGGTAGTAAGACGTGGAGTTTAAAAAAAATGCATTAGGTGAATCTAGGTAGAGAGAAAGACTTAGAGAAAATAAAAGCACACTATATTATTTTTTTCTAACATATCTTAATTCATCAATGTTTATTTTATAGATGTCATTTAATCAATAGTATATATGCCAAAATACTGTTTTTCACATGTTATAAAAATGATTGACATTTTCGAAGATACAATGGTTACTATGTGTTTTGAAGTCGAAGCAAAGGAGATTTTATCTTCGACTTCAACATTTCAACGCTCCGCACACACATACAAGTACACACAGCTCAGACCATGCTGCCACCGAAGATGGTTCAAGCATATTCATTTGATAGTTATTATTATTATTATTATTATTATTATTATTATTTTTATTATTAGCACCGCGTCTTACTACCCGTTCGGGTTATATGCACTTACGCTAATGTGTAGTGGTAGGGTGATTGCGAGATGAAATGGAGGACCTACAGTTTAACGTGGAATCCGAACCACGGTAGAGGCCTGGCATTCCTCACATTCACAAGTTGTGATTAATACACGTCTTGTCAGAGGTGAAGGAAGGGTTTGGTAATCAGATAAATCTGTGCCGGGAGCGAGGATTGAATCCCGGAACCTCAGCACAGAAGTCTGACACCTTACCCCTAGACCACCAGGTCACCCCATTTGATAGTAATTGATGAGAAAACATTAAATATCTTATTATTACAAAAAAAATTAGCAATGTCACTTGAACCGTATCAAGTAATTTAACATATATATTTACAGTTAAATGTAATTATAAAAGGTAGAATATTGCAAAATTTATAAATGATTAAGCCGGTGCATGAGATATTAAACCAGTTAAAAATTTTGAACTAAACATCTTTAAATAAATGGTCTTGAGTTATTTGTCAATCATTTACATATTATGTGCTAACCGTATCGATAGTTATGTGGACTAAACACAAAGTTCATCTAGTGTAGTTCTCCTGGTACGGGGAGGTCGAAGTTCAAGCCCTGGCTGGCTGTTATGAGAGTTTGTTTATATAAATTATATCCCACCCTCCCTCCACGCAAATGGTGGTTACAATTCATCTAGTGGTATTCAACCTGGGTTACGTGTAATCCCGGGGTACATAAAACTTAAAAAAACATACATTTATTTCTAATTAAGAACTTTTTATTTAATACATTATTTTGAATGTAATTTATTTGATCTATTTGATATGTATTATAGAGAATATCTATAGCTTGCATAATGGACCAAATATTTTGGCGGTACAAAGTTGAAGAGAAATTAACTATATCCGGGGGTACGCAGAACAAAAAAGATTCAATGCCATTACCTTAGACCAGTGATTCTCAAAAGTGTGCCACAAGATTTGCTAGGTGTGCCGTGAAATTTTGGTCGTTATTTTACTGAAAATTAGACTATACCTTTCTCATCCCTAGACCATTAGCGTAGCTAAATGTGGATAACCCAGATGGGTAGTAGGACGCGATGAAAAGTGCACCTACGTTAGAAATGGTGTCAGGGAGTTAATTTTTTTTTCTAGGGATATTTATATATATCAGTTAAAAACTATATATATTATTTAAATATAGTTACACATATAATATATAAATTAGTTATATATATTAGGCCTATGTATAAAATTTATATATTATTATGTTTTAAATGTATAATAATATATAGCTTATGTATAGATAGTTATATTAATAAAAGTAATATACATTAAATACATGTCACTATATTATTTTACACTATTCAAAATCATCTATTGTTTTCAGGGGACTTATGAAGTGACATACACGAATCACGTGACCAGTGTTACAATATACTACTGTAACGATACTGAAAATGGTGTCGTGTTTGCCGCTTACCAAGTATTGGTGCTGTTTGGGGTCCCAGGTATATTTATGATTGTTTGCTACACCTGCGTCATCATAGAGCTGTGGCGTAGTACAAGAAGCATGCTTCAACTTACCAACACTACCACGTGAGTATCAGCATATCCCCTTGTGAAATAAAAATAAATGAATGAGTAAGTAGTTATTTTAAAACATTTGTAACGACACCACAGCTAGAACTTAAGTCCTCAACCATTAAATCAATACCGACACCACTATATGAGTCAAATTAAATGAATATCAACATACTGATGGCAAATAATTGTAATTATGGAGTACAACACATTTCAAATTGAAATTAGTTGAAAAATGACACCTGGACACGGGAATAGAACCAGGGACCGTTGACTTTGAGCTAATGCTCTACCACTGAACTATACAGGATTCAATCCATGTTAAGGGCTATTCTTCACTTATCGTGTAGAATTACCCTGAGCACGGGAAGAATCCTGGCTATCTTACCTTGCATGATTTCACCATGGTATAGCTTATAAGATAGGGCCATAGTGTATTCCTTCAAGGTAAATTGAATGTACAATACATTAATGATTGGCCCTTTGAATGAGCGTTTGTAACACAACTTAGAATCTCGATCAACCCGATGATTCCCAACGAAACGCACAGCAATGTAAATATCAGCATTATTATGTAAGTGTAAATACTAAGGTGCTCTAACTACATACAAAAGAAGTCTCCTTTTTAGGTCTAGGTTATCCATGTAAAGTATTGCACTACATAATTTTCGGTCGATAAATATTTCTACTCTTCCTCTACGCTTAACGCATGCACATTTCCTTTTAAATTCTACCTTCCTCCTCCCTACCCTATGCACATAAAATTCACATTTCAGGTCTTAGAGTGTAAGTCTCATTTATTCAAACAAAGGGATCTTTAGTATGTCACTTCAAATTTATGTTTCCATTCATATTTAAATCTTAAAATAAATCATGTTTGCATTTAAAGGTATGTATTATATAGTATGTAGCTTTTTATGATTATAGGTATACTATGGAACATATCATTTCTAAATTGTTTGCTTCATTGCAATATTTTATTTATATTGCTAGATATAATTTATAATCTATTCTTTAGGTTAATAAATGTTGATTTAATTAGTCAATTGTACCCTTAGAAAATTTGTATTTTGATTTTAAGATATTTACTTTAAGGCTTGTTTCTCTAAGTGCATGCTTTCTAATGTCATATTTATGATATTTATGGTCAAACGTGTGCTTTTAATTGTCATTTGTTAGTTGCTTATAGAAAAAAGGTATCACTTTGCATGAATGAACTGTATTGACGTATTAATATTTAAAATGTTTTCTTACCGTCCTCTATAACTTATTGATATTGTCAAATGTAAGCTTTTTTCATCATATTCATGTTTTATGATTTTAAATATAAGCTCTTTATTATATAACCTATGATCTTATGTTGTCAAATCGTTGTTTTCTGTGATATTAATAATTTTTTGCAGTCTGATATAAATTATATTTGCTATTTAACGTAAACGTTCTTTATGTGATCAGATATAAGTTTTGTCCTTATTTTTATTCGTTCTATTTTTTATGTGCATAATTTTTAACAGTAAACACATATATTCTTCTATATGATTTGATAAACCCGTTTGCGGTAATAGAAATAACGAGGAAATGACAAGAGATTTTGACAAACGACCACTCATTTTGGCGGTTAGGAATCCAGGACGTCGGGGAAAATAGTAGTTTTCCACAAAAACCCAATTTTTACAGAGATTTTTCAGTTTTTCATTTTTTGTTTAATCATCATGGAAACCGTTATTGGCTACATGGTTGTAGATCTCTAAATAAAATATATCTCTTTGGCTAAAAAATGTTAACTCAATCTTTATTTGTTGGTACGAACACATCACAATTTTCTCTTTGGATGGATATTTCTTTTTAGATGCTTTGGATCTAAACTGAGATGCCTAAACTGGGGAAATATTTAGTTTTTATTGAAATTTTGTTATCGTTAATTCGCATTTAAATCAGGAATATTGAGCATAATTAGAAAATTAAAAGGTTAGGTTTTTAAGTTCGCGAAAATATTGTCAACGTTTTGTTGAGCGCATAATGTTTGAATATGTTTTAGTATGTATTATAAGATCAAAAACAATAAAATGATCTTGAATAAGTTTTTAAAATAGCCATTATAACTATCTAAGTATGAGTTTTGGTGTTCAACTCTTTTGAAAATAATGGGTTTTGATGTTCATTTTATTCAAATAATGGGTCTTGGTGCTAATTTTAGCAAATAGTAACACAATACTAATACTTAAGTTAACTTATAAAGGCTAAAACTGAAAATGAACCTTGAGCAACATGAAAACAAAAGCTAGAAATATTTTCCATCGACAACAATAATTGGAGATGCTGACTATTGTTGCATACTCTTTCATTTACCCTGTAAGGCAGGGATATTCAATTGGCAACCCACGGGCCACATCCAGCCCTCCAAGCTAAGCAGATTTGACCGCAGATTGAAAATCCAACTACTGTAACATTGGAGATGCGTCGTATAGTTCAGACGGTATATAGAGATGCCTGATCTCGGTTCTTGGTGCTACCAACATCATGTGTTTACAAGGGAGTGTGATCTTACCCTCCAGCGACTTGTATCCCCCACACTAGACCCGGCATCTCTCCCTCCAAGCGCCACAACATAACGGCTGAGATAAGTTTCAGAATTTTTGCCGTTAATGGTGCTGCCAACTTCACGGACCTACGGCTGAGCTGCTTTTGACCTTAAACAATACAGGTGGCCGGACGACAGGGTAGCTGACAGTGACTCATATCTCTTCTCCCCTCCACCTAACAGCAGCCGATGTGTAACTGTAACTAGTTGATATTTGCCTGGCTTATTGTTCGCGCGTTATTTATAATAAGAGCGAAGTGTTTGCTTGTAATTTAGTCTTATTGTAAGTTTTCTAGAATGGCGCTTTCTACTTTGAGGAGTAAGAAAATGAAGCTTGATGATGAAAATAGTATAACTTTGACATTTTTTTAAATTCCACTGATATAATATCAGATTACGTTTCACTCCTCCCCCACCCCACCGCCCCCTTTAAACTACAAAAGTATAATCTAATAAAATTACAATTTACTGCCAGATTGAATTAAATGTCCCGTCAACCAAATAGTATGATTTTTTGGAGTGGCCCGCTTGGATAACTGATTGAATATCCCTTATGTAATTATGTAAGGTAGGTGTACATAGTAAGCTTACCTTGCATTATTTCACCATGCTATAACTTATAAGATTGGGTCATAGTGTATTACGTAAAGGTAAGGCTGATTGCTATTCTATTACTATTCTAAGTTTGTTAGGAGATCATTGAATTTGATTTAAATCGTCACATTGGTGTTGTCGATTCAGTGACCCACGGTGGGGTGATTTTATTTATTTATTATCTATTTTGGCCTGGCATCTTACAATTTTAAATCCAGGCCGTATTTACACATTACCAAAGAATTTTCTACTACTATACAATTTTCAAATTTTCTTTTGTTTAAACAGGTTCGACACCTAAGGTACCTACCTACTCGAGATACAATTTCAGTCTCATTCCAGGTGGTCCACCCTGGGTGTATTACTTCCCCGGTATCCTCCTCCGCTGGTTACCCTATCAGACATGGTTTCTCATCCCAGTCCGACGGTGCACCCAGTGGTAGCAAGCATCCCCCTATCCGCCACCTTGGGAGGCGCCCTATCGGAGTTGGTGCTCCGTCTACTCTTAAGCACAAACCACGTCCATTCTTGTCTTTCCTCTATTTCTACATACCCTGAAATTGTTTCTTCTAACCTACCCATCCTATTACCCTCCCTTTCCTATCCTATCCTATTCTAGTTTTATCCTAGTCTTACAGCTAGCTAATCTAAACAAATTCTTACACTCCGGGACCATTCGATGCCCCGGTGGTACAAGGGGGGTGCTGATCAGCCGTCTATTTCCATCTTGACGCAGAGGGCCCTTACATGACCTGATCCTACTTTTCTTGTTTCCAGGAAGAGGGATCTGCAGTAATAGGGTTCCCCCCTGCGTCCTATTTCTTTCCCCTCATCTTTCCCCAATGTTCAGCTGGAATGATGATCCTTCGAATTACCGGGGTTACCTCAGTAATCCTCCAGATCCATCAGCCGAACTGGTATACCTGTCCTACAAGGCTATGTGTTTGCCAGTTTCCAGCATCTCTCCTTGTTCCTCATGAAAGGTTGTATATCAGTATTTCCGAAAAAGCAACCTTCTCCTTACACTATTCGCCCCCCACTGAGACCTCACCCGCGTCCGTCTCAGTCCCAGTTCCCATGTTTCTGTCCTCGTCCCTGTCATTGTCCTCGTCATCGTCTCCGTCTTCGTCACTGTCACTGGCCTCGTCACTGTCGCTAGTCTCTCCCCCGTTCCGTCTCTGGCCCTCTGCCTGTTTAGTCTTTGTCTCAGTCTTCGTCTCTCTCGCAGTTCCCTTACGTATTCCGTCTAAGCCCTTTCTGAAGCTTCTGTTGCTAGATTGTCTAGGAACCTCCAAAGGGTGGGATCTCTCAGGATACCCCCCACCAGTCTCCCCTGCACTTCCTGTTGGTTCAGTATTCTTATCTCAAGCGTACGGGCACATTCCAACACAACGTGTTCCGGGGTACCCACCTCACTGCATTCACACATATCAGATTCGACCAATCCCATTTTCCTTAAGGATTCTGGGTATGGCCCCTTTCCCATGATGAAATGGACCCGACCTGGGGAAGGTTTCAGATGTACATTATCAATTCTTTCAACCACATTGGGAAAGAGTTGATAAGCCCTTCTACCAGTTTCACTGCCCTTCCAGCGTCTCTCCATTCCCTCAACAGAGTAAGCTCTGCGTCTTTGGATGTTTCCACTTCAGGTGAGGTGAGTATCCTAACTTTCACCCAGTTATTCTTCTTTTACCAGTACCCAATTGCTTTCTTCTTAACCAGAAGGTCCCACGGCCACACACCTAGGGCAACACACAGTGCATCTGTCGCCACTGTCCGGTAGGCACCCGCAAGTCTCAGGAGGACGTTCCTCTGTATACTCTGGACATCTCTAGCCGGCAAGACGTTGTTTAGTCTGTGGGCCCAGACGCACGCTCCATAGCCAACAATAGAAAGAAGGATGGCGTGGTGATATGTCTTTATTATCCGCATGGGCAGGTGGAACTTCCTCTGCCCAATGCTTATAATCTTATTCATAGCCCGCTGTGCTCTCCCCATCACTTCCTCTATATGCGCCGTGAAGTTTATATTCTCATCGATAGTGATCTCCCAGGTATCTGACCGTTTGGCTCCTTCTCAAGTTCTTACCCTCGACCTTTATTGCAGGATTCCGCACCAATCTCCCCTGAATAGCATAGATGTCGTCTTCGCCGGTGCCATCTTTACTTTGACACTTTTTCACCACCTTCCCAGCCCATCTAGCACCCGATTAAATCTTTCCTCCTCTTCCTTGAATTACCTTCTACCACTATTAGAAGGTCGTCCGCGAAGGCGACTATTCCATGCGTTTCAGGGATCTCCTCCAGCATCTGCAGCCCCGGCTCCAGTCCCACATCCCAGAATATCGGCCCGCAGACCGACCCCTGAGAGCATCCCTTAGTCAGTCTTTTCTGCACGCTGGTACTCAAACACCTAATGGTGGCATACCTATTCCGGCAGTAGTCCTTCAAGCTTCTGTACAATTGCCCTGGACACTGCAGTTCTCTTAACCTGTCGAACAACGCCGGCCACCATAGGTTGTCAAACGCCCCCGAGATGTCTATGAATATTCCCACCACGTATCTGTAAGCGACCGAGTCGATCAATTCCATTGCTCTACAGATGGCATCCTCTGTCGATTTACCCCTTCAAAAGCCATACTGCTGTTGATGCGTGCCCACTCCTGACCTGTGCCTTAGTAATCTTTCACACAGTATTTTTTCCTGTAGTTTCCCACTCGTATTTAGAAGGCAGATGGGTCTATATGACTTTGGAAGAAGCAAATCCTTGTCCTCCCCCTTGCTTAGCACGATTACCTCGCTCTGCTTCCAGATGTTCGGGATTCTGCCCTAAGCGAGGCATTCGTTTAGTAGGCCTACAAGGTGAGGGGCTATGAGGTCTGTCGTCTTTTGTAGCACATCAACCATCATCCCGTCTGGCCCAGGTGCTTTCTTCTTTCCCATCTGAGCAATGGTCCCGATCACCTCGTCCTGACTGACCAATTCCACAGTTTTCTCATTGGCATTCATATCCTGAGTCATGGCCCCTCTTAACACCCTCTGTTCTTCCTGCTTCCTCATCATCATCTGGAAACAACGTCTCCATCAGTAACCCCGCGGATTCCTCCCAGTTCATCGTGGTGCTGCCATCCTCTCTCTTCAACGTGGATAGAATCGCTGGAGGTCTGATTTTACCAGCCGCTATCTTGAATGGGATTCCCCAAGGCCCTTGCTGGAGCTCCTCCTTTATGTTTTTCTTCCTTCAATCCCTCCTCAAACTCCTTTTTCCTTTCTCTATATATGTCCAGCAGCACCTCACAGACGACTGGGTCCCTGCACCTGTGATACCTCCCACGAGTTCTCCTTGCCCTTGTACGAAGTCCCTGCATTCTGTCGTTCCATGGTCTATTCCCAACCCTGATATCTCCTTTAGTCACCGGGATGGATTTCCTCATCGCATCCTGCAGGGCCAACGTCAACTCCTAAACTTTGATGTTGACATTGTCACCATTCTCTACTTGGTTGGGCAGTACCAGTTCCCTCCTCAACTTTTTCCTATCAT
Organism: Timema bartmani; assembly: GCA_902151455.1. Lineage (NCBI taxonomy): Eukaryota > Metazoa > Arthropoda > Insecta > Phasmatodea > Timematidae > Timema > Timema bartmani. The sequence continues at coordinate 93,895 of CABFWB010002562.1, read as the reverse complement.
ATCTTCTCATGTCGTACCTTTTTCCTTATCCCTCCCTCATTTCCATCCGCCACCCTCCCCATGGCAAGGTAGAACACAATCAGATAGTGGTCGCTAATCGTCGCATTATCAATTACCCTCCATCCTTCAACCATGGCCACAGACCTGGCGTTGCATAATGTGACACCGATGCTCGTAGACATCCCAGCCTTCCTCTTATACGTGGGGAGATTTCCCGGCTGATTTACAACAATCCAGTCCGTGCCCATGGATGAATTCTTCAAGGGCTCGCCCTCTCCTGCGTGGTCTTCCTGTATCATTTCTTCTGTCCCCTCTGATCGGGGGGTCACGGTGCTCAGTCGTAAGGTACCGGCCCGACGTACGGTGTCCGGGACGCTATCTGGGCCCCCGCACGTTTCATACAAACGAGCATTAGACTGTCTTTGCCACCTTCCGGTACTGGCAGATCTATAAAAATCCTGTCGGGGCGCCTCCATGGGGTGGCCCCTGGGCAATGTGTGCGGACGCTGGAGTCTGACATAGCTAAGACCCCGATAAGGTATTCTGTATGTGAGGGGCGAGGCTCCTGGACATGCACTGAGCGGTTGGCAGTGCGTACCCGTGAGGCATGGATAGCTGGTCAGGGTACATCCACGAGGTCCCCACTGGGCAACTCCGGACGGCTGCTCTCAAGAGAGATGGTGAGGAAGGAAAGATGGTGTGTGAGGTGGCACAGGTTGGCGTTATTTAGTAAAAGATGGTGAGGAGAAAGCTGTCCGGAGGCTGAGCTCCTGACTTCCTCGTGATTGGGCAGTCATTAGGAGGAGCCAACTCCTCCCACCATCCGGTCCCAGTGGAGGGGTTTTTCTCTCAAGTAAAGGTGGACCAGCATGGGAGGGCTGGTACCGGTTTTTCGGGTGCCCGTGTACCCGGAATGGCACTCATGGACTTCGGTCCATGTCCGACGAAAAGGTTCTGGTCCCAATGGATCAGTGGTTGCACTGCGAAAGGCCACAGAGCCTACAGGTGGTGTAGCTGGTAAGCCCTTCGGGGGGTCTCCTCGGAGATTTAGTGAGATATCAATGTCCCCTCCGATCGCCACCAGACTATGCCACATAGGAGACTTGGCATTGTGATCAACAGTAATTATGAGTGGCTCGCCAGCGTACATCCTACACAGTACTTACATTTGTTCCAAGTAGGGTTCAATCGGATGCCTAAACTGAAAGTATAGGTTCGCCATCACAACCCTGCCAGTGCCAGTTCCCAGCTCCACATACGTTACCCATTGGTTACTTAGCTGTGTTATTTTAGTCACGGTGATGTCCCTGTTGAATACAACAATGGCACTCATTGGAATTTCTCCGCTTGTGACTATTCTAGTAGCCACCGGCATGTGTGGAAGTTTTCCTCTTAAGGTGTAGGGCTCTAGCATACATATGACATCGAGCTTCATTTTCTCCACCAGCATACGAATCTCATGCAGCACGGTCACACTCCTCATCGCATTGATCTGGCCCATTTTAGGTATACTCTTAACCATTATGGATTATGTGTGAGTGCGTAGCACGCCGGTCACGCCACACTCGGATTAAAGGTTTTGCGACCGTGGGCTGCCCCAAATTGCAGATACGTGCTCTCCAAGCTGAACTCCTCTTCTCTTGAACATCTGTTTTATGAGATCCAACAAGCTGGCTACCACCATTGGTAGGTTTATTGATTTTAGTTTAATCCTGTCCAACGATTTAGGAGTGGGGAACATAATACTCTCACCTCATTTGTGCCCCAGTCTTACTACGTGTCGGAGTGCCATGTGTAGGGTAGTCTTCTCCTCCAACCTGGACAACCACAAGGTCTTCTAGAAAGTCCCGTAAGCTTGAGATGACACATCTCCTATTTCTTTTGCCATTTCCCCTTCCACTTCTTTATCTTCCCTCTTCTGACTGCCCTTACTTACCGACTTACAGTCCGTCCCGCTCTCATTCCTCCTCCTTCCGTAGCCAAGGCCATGTCTCCAAAACTTCCAATTTTGCTTAGTCTTAGTGCTAACCTCGGTCTTTTCAGCGATCGCCTCCTTTGATTTATCCTGTGGCTTCACATCCATCTTACTCTTGGACCTTACAGGTATGGCTACCGGAGGATCATTAAGGGAGTCCTCACAAACTCTGCAGATGTTGGTCAACACTTGGGGGCTTATCGTCGCATTCTGGACCTGCGATATTAGCGTTGAGGACGCTGCTGCTGAGTCCCCTGTAGAACCGAACTTTCCATTCCAGAATTCGTTCCCCGACCAGCTGTTACCGTCCCAAGCATATGTCGTGACCAGATACTCCCCTCTAGACCCATAGGTATCGTATGGAGCTCTCAGGGTCGACATGATCCATACATCCCTACCCTCCAGCACTTTCTCTCTATCAGCAAAGTACTCCATCACCCCATCCATCCACAGTAGCTCTAGTACCGCAATGGCACCCATGCCTGAGCCATGTTTTCCCACCACCATGTAGAAGCATTCCCTCAGCTCTTGGTAGAATATGGCATTTTGATGTTCCGATCCTCTCCAAACCCCGAGCCCGAATCCCACCACCTGGAAGGAGGAAGAGGTTGGGGCTGTTTGTATCCTTGATAGTCAACCCGCTTTTCGGTGTAAACATTATTATCATGTTATATGTATGGATTTGGGTGCCACTGAATTAAAAATTTAGTATGGCAGGGATTACATAATTATATCAAAATGATGTCCTAAAGTATTTTTGTACAAAATGTTGTGGAAATATATCTAATCAAACACTGGTAAGCCACATCAAAATTATATCAAATTCCTGGCCTCACACTCTAGCCCACGTGATCGCTGTGTTCTGAATAGCCCCTGGAGTCATCCCTCTTAAAAATAATTTCGGTTTTAAGAATTTTGGAGCTAGCTCAACACTTGTAAACAATGTGCCAAGTTTCAGTTTTGAACCTTATATGGAAGTTTGAGAAAAAAACTTTGGACAAACAAACACCACATGGCTTTTGTCATATAGATATTTGTTTCCTAATATTTGCAAAACCTCTAGAAAAATATTCATATATTGTATTTCATTTCATTTTATTTAAATTTATGGATAGTATTTTTTATAGATTATGCACAGTTTACTGATAGTCATAATGAAACACTAGACTAATATGTGACACGAACTAAATAAGTGTATAACTATGACGGTATCTAGGTGAGCTATGTGTATTCTATATATGTATATGTGTATTTTTCTAGTGTGAATAAAAGAAGAGGCCAAAATTCAAATCATGATTGGTCGGAAGATTGTTTGAATAATGAGAAAATTGGTGTGTCAAAAGAAGACATGTGCTGTCGGTGGTTGAAGCAGAGTGTACCTCGACGATCAAAAAAGAAGGAGGATGCGAGGAAGGCTAGAAAACAGGTGCAATTTAATTCATCATTTAGCTTAGTAGAAGAAATACGATCATTATACCAGTATATCTGACAGGCTTATTGTCACAGAAATGTAGGGGATTAAGGAATCAAATGTATTAGGTTGTTTATTTTAGAATAATAATGAATGAGAATGAGACAGACTCAATACAACTGGTGAAAGATGGCACTGTGTGCGAGGCGAACCAAGATGGCTCAGTGGTGGAGCAATAGAACGCAAAACCAAACCGCCACGGGTTGTATTCCTGGCCTTGCTGGTTACTTTTCACTTACTTGACAGTTAATAAATACGCTCTTCATTTACCCCGAAAGTAGTAAGCCTACCTTGCACGTCTCCACTATGGCGTAGCTTATAAGATAGGTCCATAGTGTAATCCGTTAAGGAAAGAATGCTACCATGGAGGGTAAACGAGGTGTACAAGTTTATTCAAACAAATCACTTATCTTCCTAATGTATAAGATAGATGTTGTTGTAAGTATGCGATGTAAGTTTTCTATAGTTTTAATGTCTTGGTCACGAATCTTCCCCATTCAAAGTATGATTTACAATTAATTTTATTTAAGTCCATTTTCAACAAAAAATTTATTGCATCTTATATTTTCATGTAAAATTAACTAGAACATAAACTGTTTTAGGTCAATAACTAGGCAAAAAAGTATTCTGGTTTTGGAATTCGGATTCTCCTATTCTATTCGATTTTGACAAAGGCCCATGTTTAATGTTTAATTTTAAATCTACCTTTCTTGCCATAGTCAATGTACCAAGGGTTTGCGAGTTCATGACTTCTATTTCAGTTTATAGTGTATTCCAAACTAATGAAACGTCCAAAAACCTTTGAAATGTTGTGAAAAAATGAGATGTAATCATCCTTAGGAGTAAAATGGCATACCAATTTTGATCACGTTATTCTGAATTAATTAAATAAATTTGTTGTAGTGTAAACTCACACTATAATAGAAAACAATAATCAATAGTGTAATACTAATTCCTGTAATTGTTTATTCATAGGTCATCAAAATGCTCATTTTGGTTGTCATCCTTTTCCTGGTATGCTGGGGTCCTCGAATCATAATGGAGTTGCTCATCAAGCTCGGATTAGATCAGTATGATAAAACTAATTACACATTGCGAGTCGCTTTCAACATTCTTCCCTACATTCATGCGTGTATAAACCCTTTCATTTACTCGTTTATGTCTAAGAATTTCAGGCGGTCTTTGCAACGAAGTAGATGTTTTAGAAAACTGCCGTTCAAGACGGCCCTGGGCAGACATACGACCAACTTGCACTCTAGCTTGCATTACACGTGTTCCGGCAGCAAGAAACCTCCATACCGTGGAGCGTCCACATCGTCTGCTTCCAACTATCACATGGAGCCCAGCAAGTGTACCGAGCTGGAGACTGTGCTTGGAGGGATACCCAGTACAATTGTGTAGAGGGCTGTATGAGCTATCATAAGTGCACCAAGGTGTAAAGTATCGATAAATTAAACAGTTTAAAAATTAAATGTGTAATATATTTATCACAAAAAACTAGTTCCGACTTGTTTTGGTCACACAATATCGGAGTTTATAAAGTAGAAAGACAAACAAACGTACATTGGACATTAGAAACAATGAGTCACTTGATTTGAACTGGTTTTGAAAATATAAATCTAGCTAAAATAAACTATAAGGCACAAAAGCTTAACTCAGTCTGTAGAGTGCCTGCCTAGTAACCTAAAAGTTGATGGCTTGATTGGCACTGAGGTCCAAAACTCTATCATTGTGATATTGTATTTGTTCCTATTCACCAAATTACAAATAATTACACAGGCCTGCAAAATTTGGGTTGTTGAAAATTGTTTTTAATGTAATGGGTGATTCTTATGTTTTTTGGTGTGCTGATTTCAAAAATTATCTCCGATTTTCTCTATCTTGTAAGGATTTTTCACAAATTGGATATCAAAATATAGAAAAAGGGCTCAGTTTATGTATAATGGTTAAAACTTATTTATTAAAAAAATTAAATAATAGTTTTATTTACAAAAAAAATAAAGCTAAGCCTTTATCTACACTTACCAAGACTTACAAGTCCTTATACTGCCTTTTTCTTTTATATTCAAAGCTCCTTTTGGAGCTTTTTCTATTGTATACAGCTTTCGGCTCTTCTCTGTACAGCATCCAACAGTAGTCTGCCATCATGTTGATGTTCCATTTGCATTGGTATCTGCTTTCCATCTCCTTAATGTCTTGATGGAATCTTTCCCCTTGCTCTTCACTCAAAGCACCAAGATTTTCGGGAAAGTAGTCCAAATGGGAATTCAGGAAGTGCACTTTCAAGCTCATCAAACAACCCAAGTCCTTGAATTTGATGAGCGTGTTTTACACTATGAACTTGAAGTTGGGGTCCTTAT
>CABFWB010002562.1:59138-85032 GCA_902151455.1 Timema bartmani | reverse complement strand
GCGGTCGAGCTCAACACGACTAGCGCGTTAGCCAACTACGCCACCGAGGCGGGTAATTCATTTGTTGATTGTAAGAAACACTGGTAGACGTGTGACAGCTTTCCACTTCTACCTATTTTGAGCCGTCTTTTATAACTTAAGAATTGTTATTGCCAACATTTTTCACTAGCTTATTCATGTGCCGCATCCCCCACACGTTCTTCCTCTTGCATTTCTTACTTCAATTTATTATTCTAAAATTAATTTCGTCAAGCTCTCATGTCTGAGTATGTGTACTATCATACTAAACATTGGTTTTCATAAGCATTTTCAATCTTCATTTCTTTTCTTATGATATCTATGTTGTTTATTCTCTCGATTCAATATATTTTCAACATTCGTCTGTAGCATCACATTTCAAATGCTTCTAGCCTAATCTTTTCTTTTCAGTTCTACCAATGGTCTATGTTCCGCTTCCATATAAGGCAACACTCCATACATATACCTGGGGAAATCGTTTAGTTCTAGTCTTATGCCCGTTGAGTTTTTTTTTTAATGAAAATCCCTTTTGTGTATGCTATTATACTTATCAGCTCCAGTGGAAGAAATTTTGGGGCCCTCCTTCCCTGACAGGTACAGAGCTGCACTTAAGAAAAAATAAATTGGTATTCGTGTATCGATTGGGTTTGTCACATTTTTATCAACTCTAAAATAAACACTTATTACACATTGCACATCTCACATTAAAGGTATCTTATCATTTTTACGACCTCAAAGTTTTTTATATCGTATTTGAAATTAATTTGGCGATTTAGAACCCGGTGCCGTATTTGAACCTTATCCTATTATTGAGTGCCTAGTTCCTACAAAAGTTCAAAAATGTTGTTCCATTACACATTGTCAGATGCCTTTTTTATATCTACAAATTCAATGTATGTATCCTTATCCTATTTTTTCTCCTAATAGAATCCCCAGTGAAAATATGGTTTTTATTGTTTTTCTGTTATTTCTGAATCCATATTGGTCATCTCGTCTCCAAGTATTGTTTTTTTATCTTCTTGTACATTCTTTTTTATATTATTTTAGTAATTACTTTTGATGCATCTGTTGTGATACTCGGCATTCTGCTATTAGCAATTATATTGTTCCAGGTTTCTAAGAATACAATGTGTTAGAAAGGTTATGAAGAATATCGTAGACGTGAATGTCCTAATGAACACAGTAACACTTTACTTAACAAGACTATAAATGAAAATAGCACACGACACTACATGGCGATCTTCAAGGTAACGAATATCCAGCAAGACAAGGACACAAAAGTGGTGGGAGGTTGTGTGCGCATTCATACCGTCATGAATGTGGGTATGCTCATGCGCAGAAGAAGACACTAGTTGTGAGCCGAAACTTGTGAACAAAAGTTCTCATTGTAGTTTGTTGTGTTGTCCTTGCTCAGAGCAAAGGACTCCTGACACTTCCCCTCGAGTCAAGGATCACTAGAAGAAAGAACGTCCCTATGTCATGGCAGCCATCCCAGCAGATTTTGTGCACCAAGTATGTTTTGATCTTGGCAAGGCCTTGGTCAGAAAATCAGCTATTTGATGCTCAGTCGATATGTGACTCACAGTGAAAGACTTGTCCTGCAGCGTGTCCCTGACAAAATGGTAACGGATGTCAATGTGTTTGCTCTTGGAGTGGAATATTGGGTTCTCGGCCAGTCTCAGTGAGCTTTGGTTGTCACAATGGATTGTTAGATCGGCCAATTCGTCAAGGCCCAACTCACGGATAAAACGTTGGATATAAATGGCCTCTTTCACACATTCTGATAATGCCATATACTCGGCTTCTGTGGTGGACAGAGCCACCGTTCTTTGTTTCCTAGAGTCCCAAGAAATTGGGCTTCCGTTGAATGTGAATAGATAGCCTGTATAGGATCGCCTATCCTCAGCGCAATTACCCCAATCGGCGTCTACAAACCCTTTCAGTTTTTCAGGATCTGTCCTGTAGGTTAGTCCGACATCTGATGACCCCTTCAGGTACCTGAGGACCCGCTTGGCTGTTTTCCAATGACTAGCATCATAACAGTTGTTGAATTGACCCAGGTAGCTGACAGCGAAAGCAATGTCAGGCCGGGTCGATGTGGACAAGTAAGTTAGAGCGCCTACCAGTTCACGATAAGGGAGCTTCTCATCTTCTTCATTTGGTCCCTGACTTCCCTTCAGTTTTGCACATGAGTCGATAGGAGTACTTACTGGTTTACAGTCGGTCATGTTAAAACGAGCAAGAAGTTCCCGTACATAACCTTGCTGTCGTAAAGAGATGTACCCATCACCCTGGTCAATCTCAATACCCAAACAACACTTCGCGTAACCAAGATCCTTTATCTCAAAATGTTTACCCAGCTCCAATCCTAGGTAAGTGATTGTTTTTGGATTTTTAGATGCAATTAGAATATCATCTACGTATGTCGCTATCAATGTTGCATCTTCCCCTGAACCGATTTGGAACAAGCACGGATCAGATTTAGTGGGAGTGGCGCCAAGTTTCTCAAGGGTTTGATCCAGCTTGTTGTACCAACTCCTGCCCGCTTGGCGCAATCCATACAGGGACTTCTTCAGAAGGCACACTTTATTACCTTTGCTGAATTCTTTCAACATGATCCTGGCCTTGTTGCCGGTCGGGCTATTACCCTCGGAGTTTATGATGCTCTCCAATACCTTCTCATAATTTTTCGGAGTCTCCATATGGATTTCCTCTTCAAGTTCGCCGTTTAAGTAGGCTGTAGTGACGTCAAATTGTCTGACCCTCATGCCGAATCGCGCTGCCAGCGATAACATGAGGCGAATGGACCCGATTCGTGCTACGGGTGCAAAAGTCTCTGAAAAATGAATGCCAGGTCGTTGGTTGAATCCTTGTGCTACCAACCTTGCCTTCTTCTTCGCAAATGTTCCATCGGGTTTAGACTTGTTGCGCAGTACCATGCGGCACCCGATGACTATTCCTTGTTCAGGTCGATCGACAAGCTTCCATGTATTATTTTTAAGAACTGACTTCATCTCACTTACGATAGCTTGGAACCATTCTGAAGCATCAGGACCCGTCATTGCTTGATTCATCGGCACTTCAGAGATGAAGGTTTGCTCGACCTCCTCGACGATTTCAGTTTGTTCTGGGATACTGGGGTGAAAGATCTTCCTTGGCCTTCCCCTTGAGCCTGTCCTTACGACCATTGGTCGACCGCGTCCTCTTCGCTGGTGTGAAGTTTGAGCTTCGATGATGCCGTTATTGACGTCATCCACTTCGCAAGGAATGTTGTGTTCAACATCCACAGTATTGACAGGTACAAGCGGCTCTGCGTCAGGACCAAAGCCACGAAAATCCTGTTTTTGCTCAGAGTCGTCTGAGGCCGATGTCAGATTTTCTTCCTCGTGTGGAGGATTTTGTTCAAGGTCCACATGATATTGATCATGCTTTGAGAAGTCATCTGTTGGAGTTTGTAAACTATCAACATCAGCATCATTTGTGTCCTTGAGATCGTCTTCTACGAACTTTACATCGCGGCTAATAATTACTTTCTTCTTTTCCGACGACCAAATGCGGAAGGCTTTGGATTCCTCCGAGTATCCAAGGAAAATTCCCTCCTGACCCCGCTGCTCAAGCTTGCCCTTGCCGGGTTCTCGATTGAGGTAAAGAACATGACTGCCGAATACTCTCAAGTGTGAGATATTAGGTGGTTTGCCGGTCCATGCTTCAAATGGTGTGAGACCGTTTAAGCTTTTGGTGGGTAAGCGGTTTCGTAGGTAGTTGGAGGTGTTGATTGCCTCAGCCCAAAATGAATTTGGCAATTTGGACTCCATCAACAAACATCTGGCTGCATCGAGGAGTGTACGGTTTTTCCTTTCGGCTACGCCATTTTGTTCCGGGTTGTGAGGAACAGTCAGTCTTCGGGTAATCCCTTGCTTCTTCAAGTATTGATCAAACTCTAGGCTCGTGTACTCGCCACCATTATCAGATTGTAAGCACTTTACCTTTTTGCCCTGCTGATTTTCTACGAGGGCTATGTACTCCACCGTCGCGTTGAAAACCTCAGCCTTGGACTTCAGGAACCTGACTTCACACCATCTCGTGGAGTCATCGATAAACTCGACGTAGTACTTTGCACCACCTAGAGAACTTGTCCTCATCGGCCCACATGTGTCTGTGTGGATGAGGTCCAATAATTGTGTTTTTCGTTCAGACTTCTTGGGAAACGCAGTCCTCGACATTTTCCCCTTTGAACATACATCACAGTCTGGTTTAATTGTTGTTTGTGTGAGTTGCACTCCGGTCACGACCTCTTTGCGTACAGCGTCTAAGATGTCTCTCGTGTTCGCGTGTCCGAGTCGTCTGTGTAATAATTTGAGCGGAACTCTAACCTCTTTTTGAGGGAGCGATGCGGTACGAGCGTCTTCTTCAAACTGGCGCACGTAGTATAGATCCCCAATTCTGTCAGCATGTAGTTCGACTTGCCCGGTCGAGTTCACTACTTCCGCGCATTTTTCTTTAAAAACAACATCAAAGCCTCGGTCGGTGATCTTACTGACAGATAAGAGGTTAGTCCTTAGATCTGGCACATGCGATGCGTCGGTCACTGTGACGTTTTTCTTGTTGCCCGACACATTGGCGGTAAACAGTAACGTTCCTTTACCAATGATTTCTGTCGACGAGTTGTTCGCGAGATTTAACTTACCGCACTTCTCGACACTGATTTCGCGGAAATTGTCCAAATCGTGGCACAGATGAGTCGTAGCACCACTATCAAGACACCACCTATTGTTTTGCGCTGATGTCTCTGCGGAATGAAAACACACGTTTCCAGTTTCCGATGTGTTTTTGTTTTTGCCATTATACCAACATTCAGACTTTTTATGTCCCAGCTTTTTGCAAGTGTAACATCGCACTTTATCTCCGGATTTTTGATATTTTAAATCACTTTTGTTTTCGCCCGGTTTCCTTTTTGGATAATTTTGTTTACCACTTTTGTTTATGAACATGGCGCCCGACGTTTCGCCGCACGTGTTATTTTTTCGAGCATCGTTTTCCTCTATGATCTTAGCGCGTAGGCTCTCCGGCGTTGGTAGCTCGTCACGCGACTCGATCGCGCACCTGAAATTTTCAAATGTCGAAGGTAAACTATAGAGCAACATAATGGCCAACTGATCTGGATGTATGTCGATGTCCATGTCACTTAGCTTGTCGACGGTGTCGAAGAATTCGTTCAGGTGGTCGCGTATGTCTCCGCTGTCCGCCATCTTGTGTAAAGTCAATCTCTTCAAGAGTGTTGCTTTCCGGGCCGGACCTTGGGACTGGTAAATTTCTCGCAACCTCGTCCACATGGCACGCGACGTTTCACAGTTTTTTACCTGTTTTAGCTCGTTTGGAGATATCGACAAGATTATGTCCGATCTTGCCTTCTGATCGTTTCTTTCCCATTCTAGCACCTTGTCGGCATTTTCGTTGTTATCACCCAGTTTCGGTTTCACATTTGTGCCGATAACAAATTCCCACATGTCGTTTTTCACTAGCACGGCCTGCATTTGCAGTTTCCACGTGTCGTAGTTTTGTTTGTTGAGCCATTCAATTCTTGCGGTGTTCGTGTTCATCATGGTTAGTGGCGGTTTCACGCACGCTATGATTTGTGAGTCACAGTTCAATTTTTAACTCGTAACTTGTACTTATTTCGTTCGCGCACCTGGGGCCATAACCTGTTAGAAAGGTTATGAAGAATATTGTAGACGTGAATGTCCAAATGAACACAGTAACACTTTAGTAAACAAGACTATATAAATGAAAATAGCACACGACACTACATGGCGATCTTCAAGGTAACGAGCATCCAGCAAGACAAGGACACAAAAGTGGTAGGAGGTTATGTGCGCATTCGTACCTTCATGAATGTGGGTATGCGCATGCGCAGAAGAAGACACTAGTTGTGAGCCGAGACTTGGGAACAAAAGTTCTCATTGTAGTTTGTGGTGGTGTCCTTGCTCAGAGCAAAGGACTCCTGACACAATGCTATTTTCAAAGTCATCTAGTAATCTCCCTGTTCCCTGTATAATTCTCTAAACTTTTGAAAAGTTTCTTTTTTCAATCATCCTTTACTATACTTGAGTAATTCTGCTGGGATTCCACCTATCCCAAGTATTTTATTATTCAAGTGTTTAATTGCTTCTTCAAATTTAGTTTGAATGATGTATTAAGCTTATTACTCTACATCACCCTCGTTTTCCAGAGCTCACTTTATTTCGCCTACATAAAGTTATTCTATGTATTCTTCCCATCTTTTAATTTTCTTCTCCTCTTTTAAAAATATTTTTCCCTTCGAGTCAATTATGGAATTTGAGTTTGGTTTCCTTACTTTAAAACTGTTATTCACATCCTTTTATGCTAGGGCAATTCTTCCTTTTTTAAACTCATTTTATGTCTTACATTTTTTGCGACCATCCACTTTTCCTTGGAAAATTTGGCTTTGCGATTGATTTAATTCTTTGGAGATATGTATTTTCTTTGTGCTTCTTTGTCTTTTAAGTTAGTTAATTCCAACCCGTTTTCCAATAAGTTCAAGGACTCTTATAGGCCTATAATTTCTTGGTTCCTTATTCCATTTCCCCCAAAACTTCCTTTGAAGTATCTTTTACTATTTACTTTATATTTTACCATTCATCTTAAAGAGTTCTATTATTAAAATATATTTTTCATCCCTCTCTTGACTTCTTGTATTTTTAATTTCTACAAATTCCACTTTTGTTTTTTTACTTTTCTTGACAATATTTTTCACTTCATTCTTGTTTGCAACTATGATCAGTGTCGATCCGTACCTGAATAGCTTTTGCATTTCAATATTTGGTTCTTGAATCTTTCTTAACAATAAAAAAATATCTAATGCTCAAAGTCCAAAAACAACTACTTGAAATTCCAAGTTTAGGTGTGCTGCGAAATTTTGGAAATATGTCAACAAAATTTCCATTGACTTTAATTTAACAAGCCATATCATGTTAAATCTACTATTCGTTTCAGTTTTAAGCTTCCTAAAGTTTTATAACAATAAATATTTATTTTTCAGTTTTACTTGGTATTAAAATTGTGACAGACTAGTTTATATAATTATCTTTTGTGGAGAAGGCCTGACCGATGAAACGTTTCCGAGAAAAATGAAGTAGCATCTAAATACCAAATATTGTGGCGAGTCATTAAAACCACCATTATATTATTTTGATCGTCTTTTAAAATCACAACACGAGGCAACAGCTAAAACGGGAAACAAAAAAGTTCCACATAGTGCATCTGGGGTGTCATTCAAAGTTACTGAATTGATCACAAAAAAAAAACAGGAAACCACATTTTACTGGTGAAAATTGAATTGGGCCAGCTTGTCAGGTCATTGTTGAAACCATGCTTATAAAATAATCTAAAGAGCCAATTTCAAAAGTGCCTTTGTCCAATAATATAATAGGCCGAAGTATTGCTGAAATGTCTGAGCATATCAGTCAAAATATTGGAAAAATTAAAGAAATTTGTTTGGCAAGTAGATGAGAGCACTTGAAAGAGGAATAAACTTATTGTAAACTGCATCTCAATAATAATCATTTTAATTTGTATCTAAATTTAATAGAAAAATTAATTATATTAAAGCTTTTACACACGTCTAACATGAAGATATTGTTTTCAATTGTGCCCTGAAGTTGTCTAACATAATCAAGTGGCCAACTTCTTTACCGAGTGAGCAACAAGCTCATTTTGGCTCCAGCTTTTCCAAAGCACAAAATTATCCTACATCCATTTGTACTAAAAATGTTGTTACATGTTAACCCCAACCAATGAAAAGTTCCACACTAAGGGGTTGAAAGTGAGAGGGTAACTTTAAGATATATATATATTTATATTTAAAAAAAAAAGTTATCAATTGCATACAGAAACTCACTCCCAGTACACCTTGTTAGGATTGAAACCTTAACATCCCCATCCCTTGCAACCATTTATTGAGAGAATGATGAGGCTTGAAGCTAACTTTGAATATTGCATTAATTACAAGAATGCAATAATTACTCAGCTCTCTATTTAATACTTTATCTAAAATATTTGGGATGGTTGTAAATGATATTATGGTTTTATTTTACTTGAAAAGTTAATGAATATAAATATAATTTAAAATAAACTAAAATCAATAATTATTACTTATCTAGCCATTTTAATGTAATCAAAAGCATATAATTTAATTTTTACTAACAAGTATTGATAGGCCTATTACTTTTGGTATTTGAGAGTTTGCTCTTAGGGACCTATATCTATGATAAACATAGAAATTAACAGGGGGCCGTATTTAGGGTATGCAATGCCCCTGTGTAGTCCTTTATTTTACACCTCCCCCGTCCCCCCCCCGTCCCCCTCAAACATCTACATCACTTCTCACCTAATTACAGCATTGACTTGCAGATATAATATGGTTGTGAAATTTATACATATTGCTAATTTATTTTTAATTTTACTTAAATAGTGCAACACAATTGAATAAAACATAAAAACATAAAAATATACAAGTCCATGCAAATATTTCTGTACAACCAATGGTTGGATATCCTTAATAAAATCCAATAAATAGTTTGATTAATAGTCTCACCATTTACTAAAACCCTTTTCAAAATAATGTTACGTCAAAATCGTTGTATTCCGTCACCATATCGCTGTGAGGAATGAGAAAAATCATCCTCATTGTTTTGGTTAATACAATTTTTTATCAAGTAATCCTGGGTTTGGTCATTGCTTTACCTATAAAATGGATCATTAGTTGGACTTAGTATATAGGAAAGAGTTTTTCTTTAATAACGAATGAAGAGAGAGGGCTAACGAATCGCTATTTTTTTTATACTTCACACAAAATGATATAAATTTGTTTACTCGTTACATTCAAGTTTGCTATATTTGTCTTATTTTCATATTATTTTGCCGCCCCCCTAAGCTTTGCCACTGCACATGTTGCACGTACCTAAATATGGCCCTGGAAATTATTCTAAATATTAATATTATCTCCCCTAAAGAGGGCACATACCCAGCTTAAAAATTATAAATATTCAATTGTGACAGGAATCAAACAAATAACCATTGAATCAATAGGCAGATGCACTAGGCCTACTAAGTTAAGGTGGTGTTGGGACTTACTTATTGTATTGTCCATGAAATGGGAGCATGTCCTTTTAACACATGATGACTCAATTTTACAAGAGACAGAATAAACACTTCTATTCAAGTTGAAGGATATGGTGTTTCAACCCAAGTTAAATAAAAGATGTTTTTACTTCCAACATTTCCCAACCCTAAGATGTATTTAATGTTAAGGAAATATGGTCTGAGAGAATATTTATTTGTTCCTTGATTTATATAATAAATTACTTTTTTGTAAAAATACAATTTTAACTACCTTTCTACCCTCTTATAGGATGTCGCAAAGAACCATCATGTATTCTTCGTTACTTAATCTTGTGGGCCTATTGATTTTTAAAACATGTGTATAAATTAAGTTTTATTCTCAGATTGTTTTAAAGAAGTGTGTCTATTCCTAGATAATTAGACTTTTATATATGTATTGATGCAATTTCTTCCTATGTTGTAGTAGCAATGATGTACATTATTATGAATAAAACCAATTGTGGAATACATAAACTAAAAATTTTATTTTGACAGTTAACTTAAAATTTGTACAATTCCTAGAAATAATTAATTGAATAATAACCTTGGGGTTTAAACCTAATAACAGAATTATTTATTTTCATAATTTCAATTATTTAACAAAATTATCTTTGAAAAAGCTTTATGCTATAATAGCTATTAATATTTAACTCTGGGTTGATAAGACTACATTGCTAAAAGCGATATTTAATGTGAAGCTTGTAGTGCAAGATTGAAAAAAATAAACACTGTTAGCAAGAGTCAGCACTTATATTTAATTTACAAAACATATTTATATTTTAAGTTTTCATAAATTTTGAGATATTTTCAAAGTGATAACCATAGATACAATCATCTTATTTATATCTCTTATGTAGCCGAAAGTTTTTAAGATATCATATTAATAATCAATTTGTGTGTGTATAACACAAGATATTTTATAATGACACACACAAACTAGAAGAATTTCGGTTCTTTTCTTTCCATTTTAAAACTAGAATGAAACTAAATTAGTTTAAAATTATTTGAACATGCATAGTTCACCAAACAAGGAATTCTGAGTCAAAACTAAAAGTAATAGTTTTTTTAAAAGCAATGCTCTAGTTTACTAACTGGAAAACCTCCTATCATCAAGATTTCCTATACAAATACTATAATTTAAAATAGTAGTAGCTATTATGTTTAACTTACTTGTAATACAGTATGTGTTCTTTGTATGTGAAATAGTTCTTATTTTAGACTTATGTAAACTTAAAAAAAATAACAAAAGTATGATTTATATGTTATATGAATATATGATTTAGATTAGCTTATTTTCTTATGAATTTGCAACTAAAATAGGTTAATGTTTTTAGCTCGAGTGGGAGGGGAGTGTGTTTGTAGCAGAAGTCAAAGTATTAATTGTGGGTGTTACCATTAGAGGAACTGGTTTACCTACATTTTTGTGGGTGGTATCGGAACAGTGATTGTTCATGCATATTCTCAGAGGTCCTGTTGTGAGACCAATGAATTCAGTCTCACAAAAATTACTTTGAATTTGGTAGATTAAGATTGATCTTTCGCAGTCAAAGTGGCCTTGGATGGGGTATTGATTCTTCATGTTCTTACTATTAAAGGTCTTGCTGGGTGGGTGGATCTTACAGGTGTTGCAGAATTGTTTCATACACGGGTGTGAACCTTTTACTGTGTTGAGTGAGGTGAAAGTTTTGTTGGGGTCGAGCAATTGTGGGTGTACAAGAAGGTTGTGAAGGTTAGGGGGTCGTTTGAGAAATTCTTGGGGGAGAGCTGATAAGGTTTTGTGTCTGAGTGGAAGAAATAAGAAAGTCCTAGAAATTCTTAGGGGTAGTGTTGATTCTTTGCAGTTCCTGATGGTATTTATTGATGAAAGAGATGTCATCAGACATTTGTCTGTAATTTGTTGAGTCAATTGCGAGGGCTCTGGAAAGTTGAGTATCAGCGAGAGTTGAAGGGTGCCCTCTCTCCTGAAAAGCCGAGGAAATTTATTGCAATAATGAGTGAGGTCTGCAGTGTTTGACCATATGTTAGGCCCTAGTGACCAGAATGTAGGGGAGATACTTCTTGGTGTAAGAAGGGTGGCTGCTGCGGTAGTGGAAGTATTGTTGGTGGTTTGTAGGTTTTATGTGAATTATCATGCGAATATTATTCTCATTGAAGACATCAACATTCAAAAAAGCTGGATTATAGGTTAAGGCCTGCACACTTAATAGGAAATCTGCAGGTTCATAAAATAATGTAACGTGGCAGATTAAAGTGATTTTTGGGAAACACTGGACCCTTTAGCTAACAGAATGATTTTTTTAGCAGCGTGTCTTGCTACCCATTTCGGTTATATGCTTATGTACTAATTACTCTATTGGTTTTAGAGTTTATATAGGTTATATTTATAGGAGGTGTACTTGCATTTGCATGGAAAGTGGAAAACCATTTTGGAAAAACCACTCTCAGTACACCCAATTGAGATTCGAGCTTAAATCTCGGTATCGGCAGTCTAGTCTACTGCGAGAGTAGCGCACTAGACCATGCGGCCACCAAAGCAAGAATTATATTGAGGTCAGCAGGATGTGTTGATTTGGTTATGTATCAATGTGCACGTTCCCAACCATTAATCAGACACATTGCATTCGTTTTTGAGATCCCATACTACTCCAGTGCTGTAGTAATGTATCTGGGCATAAAATGCTAATAGTTTATCCGAGTTACTGTATTTTGTGTTAAGGAAGTGATTGTTCATCTGTTATAAGAGTATTCCTGTAGTTAGGTCAATACATCAAGCAATGTAGTGATTTATTTAAAATGATACATTAATTTTGCTGTAGGTCGAAATGGATTTACTATAGAAACATTAAAATAATGACTAAATGATCAATAACTACAGTGGACAAGTAAAACTTCAAGACAACACATACAATTTGGTATTTATACTACACCATCAAAATAATGAGTTTTCCCAAAGAGTAGTAATGATTCTCAATTTCATCCCTGAAATCTTGCCAATTCATGGCAAAATCAAGACGCTCCAATGGCAAAATCAAAACGCTCCCAATGCATTTACCTCTTAACATCATAGCAGAATTGATATATTCCGAACATTATATGACGGATGAGTAAAATTTGTTTAAAGTGACCAAATAAATGAATAAAGAATAAGATAAATACTTAAAAAGGTAGCTTCAAACTCCTATACAGACTTAGGTCCATTGAAAACACAAAAGGATCTGAAATATATGGATTAACCTCGAGACGATCTTTGAGGATATTAAACTATCCTCAACTAATAAAATGTTTCGATGAGCCCAGAAAATTACTTTATTGTGTGTTGTTAAGATATAAATTTGACCTGTATATTTCTAATAAGTTTTGTGATTAAATAATTCGGAAAAATTTCAAATTCAAGATTATTTTCCCAATTTTTTTTAGCTAGTAAGATTCTTGTTAGTGACCAAACCCAATATAATTGGAGTAGAATCTTAGACACAAGGACCCAGATCATTAGTAAAAAACTTAAATGAATTTCACACCGGAATAAAAAATGTTATTTATTTAAGCTAGCTATTCTCTAAACCAAATGAAGAGATAAAACCAAAAGTAAGGGGAGAACATACATACTAATTTGGGTAAATTATCCTTCTATGTGAGTCATATTTTCTAAGATTTAGGACTTTTAGGTGAAATGATTCAAATTTAAGTAGAGGTGGACACAAGCCATTTCTAAAAAAATCAAGGGGTTTGGAACAAAATAACGATAAACCTATTTTTTTCCAAAATAAGGTTTAAATGTACACATAGGATGGGAAGCCAAATCAGATATCTTGGGAATTATTTCAACAAATGGCAGCATTATACAAAGTATAATTTTTTCATCTAGATCATTTTCTAATCAAATGTTGGTAAAAGTATGGTAAGCCACGGCCATTATGGTGGGAATATCACACAAACTTGTTGTATCAGTAGATGGAATGCGAGAAATATGAGAAAATTGAGGTGGGCAAAGTGATTTATGTAATGAAATAATGTATTTACTTGAATTTAATAAAGCTATAGTACACCTAATTTTCAAAACCTTAAAACCAAAAAATCTCATTGCCATCACATTCAGTATTGGAGGACATCGATATCCACTGTGTTGATGTCGAAGTTATCGCTTTATTCGTCACACTTGACCTTGTTCCTTAGCAGGTCATCTTCGCTGCTTTCTCGAGCATTCAAGATGTAGCACTTCTTGAATGATTTTTCAACCTGTGGCACAGGGATGTTTTTCCAAGCAGCGGAAACTCAGTGTGGAACAACATGGGGTGAAGCATGCTTGATTTTACAAAGTCAGTTCTTTGTCTAGGCCACAAAGCCATGTATTGAACTGTTTCTGGACTTGAGCCTTGAAGTGTTTGTTCACACTTCCAAGAATTAAAGACCAGAAGTTGTCCCTTCAGAAATGACAAGTTCACACTTCAGGCAATGTATTTTCCTTTTAACTACATCAGTCCACGAGATGCATCCAGGAAAAGCATTGGTAGCAGACTCAGAAGAGCTCTGGAATCCATCTCCACAAATTTTTGGCCCAGTCTAGCATTAAATAGTTTTTCATCAGCCCCCCTTTCACTTTGTTTGCTTTTCACAATGATGCTGTCAGGGAAAAGATTTACACTAGCGTGAGTCTTGGGAGACATTTCACGTCTGATGGTTAAGATAGGGGGAGGTTTGCGCCCATCTTCAGTAATTCCCAGCATCAATGATACTTGTTGCTTTTCACACACTGAGGTTTTGATGGTAACTTTTATAGCTACTTTTTATCAATTAGTGAACTATGAAGCAAATTCAAGCAGATCGGTGTCTGGTCCGCATTGCCAATTTGTGTCATCCAGAAGATGCGTCTAAAGTGGGATAACATACCAAGTTAAACAGCTTTTCTTTAAAAACTGTGGGGAAATTCTGACCAATTGTGTCGCGGTGTTGTAGAGATAGGCATGTTTGCTTCAAGAAACAATCCACCCAACCGTGAGTGTTTTTGAACACTTGCCTCAGATTGTTAAACCAATGAGTTGTCTTTTCTTCTAATTACATCACATGTAGTTCATTTTTTCTCCTTTTCCCCAAAAATTCCAAAATGTTTATGTAAACCTCTTCCTCTTAATGCAAGGATGCAAAATTAGCAGCCACCCATACGTTCCGGGCTTCTAAATTATTTCCGCAGGCGCCTAAAATGTGATAAGTCAACTTCAGCGCTTCAAGATATTTATTGTGTTTCTCTCAATAGTTGCAACAGTGCCAGTGTCTACAGCTGCGTGTGAATGTGGTTTCAGCTGTATGAATCAAATAAAATCTAACCACAGAAGCATGCTAATATTTGAAACAACAAACAATTTATGACTATTAGTATGAAATGATCATCTGTCACCACCTTTGACCCAACAGAATGCATTCAAAACTGGTTTGTCAACAAATCACGCCAGCCTTGCTATAAGCAATAAATCGGATAAGAAAAGTAGGCCTGTAAATATTGTGTGCTTATTGCAAGCCTGTCTTCATGTATTATTTTTTGTGGTTTGGTGAATTTCTTTCCGAATAGTTTGCAAGCAAAGATTGCCAATATCAAATGTTTCTCTCTGCTAGACTTGAATTCTCTTGCAGCTCCTCTGTTTCTTTGTGTTTTAGGGCATGAAGGATAACTTTCCCCTTGAACCTAGATTCATTCAACACCCTTCATTTCTGGTCATCTATCTCATATAGAATTTTTTTTAGCACCACATCTTATTACCTGCTGAGTTTACACGCATATGTATGTAATACATATGCTAATGAGGAAGGTTGAATTTAGAGGAAGTGCACCCGAATTTGCATGAAGGCAGACTGAACAAATATTTTTGAAAAATCCACCCTCAGTGCAGCCAATCGAGGTTGAAATCCCGATTTCCCTGTCATCGGCAGTCTAGTCTAACGTGAGAGTGACCCCTTAGACCATACTGACACTGAAGTAGGTTTGTACTAAATTTCATTTCACAAAATTACCAAGATACTACCAGTACAAGCATTGTAAGCAATGGCAAGATATTGTTAAATTTCATCATACCAAGACAGTTATAAAGCAGCAGGGTTGGCCTTAAAGAGTATTCAACACCCTGTATGAAAATCAAAACGGGAGCCCCTGGCTACTCCCCCCTTCTAATCTATTTCACTATAACCAAATCCTCTTACGCACCTGTTACTTTCTACAACTAAATTTTCATTTTGTCATTCGATGACCCTCAAATGTTTCTATCATGACTCTTGAATGCTGCAATCTTTCAATTTTACAAAAACCAGACAACAATGAAAAGCAGAAATGATTGAAGATGAGCAAAATAGCATTCAAGAATAAACGACCTTAAAACAAACAGCTTAGAATATTATGTTCAAATAATCGTGGTACATGCTTAAAAATATATATATATTCATTGTATTACATAAGATTAACACCAACAAAAAACCAATACTGAAAATGCACTTTTTGAAGGATCAATAACTCATTGGTATACAACCACCAAAATAATGTGTAGCCTTTTAATTAATAGGAAAAATTTAAATTATGAATTATATAATTTAAAAGTTTTTTTTGCTGTGGTTTATGCCTTATATCTAACTTAAGACTAGGACAGGCACAACATCTAGTCCCTGGCCGTTAATTCATAAATGTGAAAGGGTAAACCCACATTTCACAAATGATAAATTTTTCGGCCATTCCGGGAATCTAACCCGGGATCCTTAGATCACCAGACAGACATATTACCAACTGAGCTAAGGTGTTGGATCGACAATATCATGGTAAGCAACAAAAATATATGTTTTTGTGCATATAATATGCCTTTGAAAAATGAAGATAGATATTTTAGACAAAATACTATGGGTAAATAACTTATCAAAGAGGTGATTAAATGTTATAGAAACAAAGTACTACTGAGAAAAATATGTCATTTGTGGCTTTCCATTATTTTGGTCCTATGCCCTCATTTCTACTTTACATTCATGTTAAGTAAGATACAATGATAGTAAAAAACATTATTTATTTAAAATGACACTTGTTGATAGGCAAAAGGATTCAAATTTTAAGTGTAATATTATTTACTAAAACATAAACTGTATATTAAAATTTGAGCTAAATTTGGAAAAAAAACCTCTTGATTCCAATGTCATAATGATTAAAAATTTTATTTGGGCACCATGATTTATTGTTTGTAATAATATAGTATAGGACACTTACAACATTTAAAATATCATGTTCAGTCCAATTTACTTGATGTAATAAAGCACTTTCACTCTCTTAACTAACTCTCTGGCCCTAAGGAACTCAAAAGGTCATGGTCGCCAGATCACAAGATCACTATTCAATCCTTCCATGAGACACCTCCATTCAACCCATAATCTCACACCCAGCCTCCTTCAAATCATTTTCATTTACATTCATAGTAAAAATATATACTTATCACTGCCAAGTAAGATTAGAAATTGACATTAATGCTTTACTGAATAAAGTGAATGCCTACATGACTGAAAAAATGTGGATTTTATCTGGGCCTATGTGTAATAAATTTGGGTGACTAATAAATAATGTATATCAATAGTTTCTAATACACTTTTAATAGAGAAAAATATTAAATAATAAAAATATACTAATACAGTAAGAAACACAAACATTGTAATTATTGAGAGTATGATCACAATTCACATACAATCTAGTCAAATGTACTTAAACATTAAGCAAATCACCTCATATAGTTAATTACAAGGTTGGCTGAGGTAAAATCCCTTCCTTCATCATCTCTTAAAAAGATTACAGTAAATGGATAATTTCTATTTTAATACTGGTAATAGAGTAAACTAATAAACAAAAATTATATCATATATAGAAAATCGTCCACAGCATTTAATAAGATTCAAACAACTTTAAGCAACTATATTTTATTTTATACTATTAATTAGGATGTATTTTGTCATGTGTTAGCTAACAGGAGTTTATAAAAGGGCTAGCCCGAGTGCTGAGGCCATTTATTGAATTCGGCCAAATTTTCTGTGATTAGTGGTTTTTGTTCATAGTAGGTACACTCTAAATATTTATAAGCTATAGATAATTATTATTTATATTGAAAAATGACATCTGGACACGGGAATCAAACTCTAGACCTCTTAGTATGCCAATGTTCTAAACAATGAGCTATCATTTTTCAATTTAAAGAATATATTTATATGTGGCTATAGCTGTGATTAACAAATATTATCTATTAAATCCATCATGATATGCACATTCTTACAGTTACTATACTATTGACAGCATAAAGCATTCCCAATTCGAGGGTGGCTGCAATATCTGAGGATTCGCAATCTTAATTGATCGCTTATGTAGCCGACGATTTCAGAATGTTCATCACAGACTCTGCCTTAAAATATGAATGAATCAGTACCTCGTTCATGAGACAACTCCTGGATAGTTCAGTGGTTAGAGCCTTGGTGTACTAAGCCAGAGGTTCCATGTTCAATTCCTGTGTCCAGGTGTTATTTTTCAATTTAAAGAATATAATATTTAGATGTGGTTATAACCTATTTTAATAAATATAATATCTTATCTATTTAATCTGTCATTTAATTAATACTTTGAAATTTTAATAATTTTATTTTTAATCATACCAGGAAACATAATAAACATAATAACGTTTTACTAGAATTGGCATGATCCCCAAATTTTGTGAATGGCCCAAGATTTAGTACATATATAGTCAACTATATACAGTAGCTATATTCAAGCATTGTTCTAAATATTTAAAATAATAAAACAATAACATACTATAAATAAGGGTTTACAATCAATCACTTCAAACTAAACTTAAGAGTATAAACAAATAAAAATGAATCAAACCATATAAATAGTGGCAGTAAAATTTTATGTCTCATCTTTTTATTTTCTCTTTAAGGAAAACCTTTCTTCAATTTTTGAGATATTGTGTTATATTTGGAAGAAGGTACTGGAAAGGTTGATAGAAACATTCAAAATGGGACCAACACAATATGGCTTTTACAATGAAAAGAACAAAGTTCACACTTTACAATGCTTTATATTATTTTTACATGTTCCTAAGTGACCTATCATTCTTTATTATTTTACTTTTTTTCCCCTTTTGTCTTTTGGTTTTATTCTTTTAGGAAGTTGTGTTGCACTTTCCACACTCCCTCCTGATGAGTTCCTATAAAATTAAACCTAGGTTGGGGGCAGTAAAGATCAATTTTTTTCGAGAAGAAGTCATTACCTCTTTGTCCAGTGGTAGCAAAATAAAGTGTGAACTGTTTTCTTCTTTTCAATGTAAAAGCCATATTGTGTTCATCCACCTTTCTTGTACCGTCTTCCAAATAAAACAAAATACCCAAAAAGATAAAATTTGTTTTCCTTAAAGAGAAATTAAATATTCGCAACCAATATCCTTTTTCTGTGTTTGTTCTTTACGTTATTTGTTCCTGTTATATGTTCTTATCTATGGGCCGTATGCAAGAACTTGACTAAGTGAATGCTTTGTGGACACTAGCGTGAGTTTGCTTACGTCATCATAGTTTAAAAGGTGGAGCGATAGTGTGCTGGGGACCACACTATCGGTCCCCTAAGCATTCACTATACGTTCTTGCATAGTGCCCTAAGTGTCCTTTCATTCTTTAACATTTTACCTTATCTTTTGATTTTATTATTCTTCACAAAATTTTGGAACAATTCTGATGAAAACACCCATACATACAGCTAGTATTATTTGTTTCTCATATCTAGTGCATTCATCGATATAATTGGTAATTAATTTAGATTGACTTGTCATTTGACCTATTAAAAACTATTAGGTGATAGTCATGTAATTTATATTTTTAAAGATAGCTCACTTTGACATCAATCCTTAATGTATGTTTTAATTTCCCATTTAGTATATATATCTTTTATCCCATTAACTCAGTTAGATTGAGTGATTTTACATTTTTTTTATACACACAAGTTGGGTCATTAGCATTAGGGACTACACATTATAGCAAATTCACACTTATGTAGCAAAAGTTCTTTTGCTGCCTCTGAAGACTAATTTTTTAATCCTCTAGTTTTCAAACAAGTATATGAAAGAGGTTGGTCACCTTTTAGAACTTAAGGTACCAACATTCATGAGCATAGTAAAGACCAACCTCATTAAAAATACAAATTTTTCAATAGCAAATAAAATATTAAGGGTTACTTTACATACAAATTTGTTAGGATATCATTTACAGAAGCACGGCTCTAAATTTGGATAAAAATGATAAGATTTCTTGGTGGCAAGAGTAAATTCTCTTGGCAGCACTACAATAATTTCCCCAAACTCTATCAATGTAAACTTATAATAGGATCCACTCAACATACATTTCAAGTACATCAAACTCATATATATTTCTTCCCAGCCTAGATCGGAACATTTATCTCAGCAAATCTCACAACATTAAAAGGGATATTTTAAAAACTCGTTTAAATATGAGTTCAACACACACTTATACAAAATGGGGACAACAATGCTCTCTATACTCCAGAATAGCCATTAGTAGACTTTGATAAAAACATTTTCTTTCCCAAAGGTTCAATGTGGAAAGTCAATAAAACACATTATAAGTGTGAATTCATAAATTATTTGGAGAGCATTCATAAAGTTTGAATAGATGATTCAATTTTCTTGACATAAAAGGGCCAAAGGCCAATAGTGTGACCATAATACATATAATACAATAAAAAAAAATTGCAGTATTTAGTCTGAAGACAACAATACACACACCTTTGTGTTAAAATATGTTACAAATGTTGATATTAGTAATTAATATACAGTAGAACCTCGTTAATCCAAACTAATTGGGACAGAAGCTTGTCCAGATTAGTGATGATTTGGATTAACTGGGAGAACATGGACAGGTTTTCTTGAAGGCAGTGTATTTACGTTTCCATAAGTCTCTAAAATTTACACACAATTAAATTATATGTAACATTTAACATGTGTTGTAGTTTTACAGTACATCTTTTTAAAGTAGCCAACTGTACTCTTCTTGGTTAAAAGTTAACACATTGTGTTGACATCCAGTTTGTAAATATTAAATATTTATTATTAAAATGTTAATTTTATCTTTGAATTCATTATCAATAAAAATATTGCAACTGATTAAGATTTTTTTCCCCACTATCTTAAAAACGTGTTTGGATTATCGAAATCATTAAGCAACCGGGGTTCGGACTAAAGGGGTTTTACTGTAATGTGTGTGTGTGTGTGTGTATATTTATATGAGAGTGTACAAAACTTGTATACAAACAAGTTATTTTTTGTGTTATCTGAAAATTCTTCTTTAAGAGTATAACATTGCTCATTCAGTCTAGAAACATTTTTCTAATAACTTATATAATGTACTTTAAAATCTATTGAATATTGTATCTTGTAAAATTATTTACTACTTATTTGTAAAGTATAAGAAACCAATTTGGTTAGGGGTATGAAGGCACTGTTCAGTTTTACTCAGCTTAATTAACAACATTTCAACTTATGTAGTTTGCTCTTTTTCTCTTTAACATGATTCCTATTCTGCTGGACACTACATTCATGTGGAAGGTAGACATCTTGGCAGGGAGATCTCACATCTTCAGTTACGACGGTCAGATCCGTCGCATGCAACCGTCATCAGCTAGTCTTAAGAACAGTCTTCAGATCTTCAGGAAGAGTGTAAATAATATCAGCCATTCTTGACCTAAGTTGATTTCGAGTAGCATCACTGAGATGCAGTTCTTCAAGTTCACTCTCCTCTAGTTTTTGGCGAATTCTTAAAATCATATCAACAACCTCAACTTCTTGCTTGCCTTGGACCCACATCTTCACATCCTATTGCAAGAATAAAAATAGTTAATTACCCCAAAAAATATTTGAATCTAGAACATTAACATTTAAAAGGAATATTTGCACTAGTAAATAATTTAAATCTGTAAATCCCCAATTAGATGACTATGCAAGAGTACATAAATAAATAGATGAAAATGGTCAACTAGGAAGTATTTGTGACAATGAAAAGAATGGTGGACATTTTAGAAGTTGGTTAAAGTTTGCTCTTCCCAAACCACAGTCTTAATGCTTTTTAGATAAGAATTCAAAGGCAGCTCTGTAGAAGAGTTGTTTAAAAATATATGTGAAAAGAATAAAGTGCTAAGGAAGTACTAAGGAAGGAAAGCCACAAACACTTTCAAAATATTTAGTACAAATACTATTGTTTTTTAATTATTTAGGAGTTAAAGTATGATGAGCCTACTTCAAAAAAAGGGTTCTTATGGCCTAGTTAGTATGTTCCGCAAATACAAAATAAATAGGGACAAAGGCCAGGTATAAACTCCATACAAAGCTTGATCAAACTAATTTGAACAGTTTCTAAACAATGTGTACACTATTTTTAAAATAGTATAAGATACTTCAGTTCAGATTTTAGCAGTTCTATTTAGTGAGTATTACTTCCAATAGTTACAATTGATTTGTATAGCTAGAGAGTATGAAATCTAAAACTGTCAAATATGTCACAAATATATTTTTTTTTAGAAATTCAGACAAAACTATTCTTAGAATGGTGGATTAGAGGCAGTGGCACAAGAACTGTGGTGTATAATTTTTACCCCCCCAAAATAATATAGTAAATGTAAAGATCTTGTTGAGGCAAGATACAAAGTTCACACTAAGGTAACATAATAAAAATAAAATGTGCTTGAAGCACACACTGAAGAAATTTTGAAAACTTTGATATTTATACCAGCTACATAAGCTACTGCAGAAAGAAGTTTTTCAGTACTTATACGAATAAAAAACTATCTTCGCTCCACGATGAGGTAACATAGACTAAATCACCTGTGTCTGATTAATGCATACCCCGAGAGGCTCAACAAACTTGAAATTTGCAAGACTAGTTAGTGGTTTTATTGCTGGTAACGAATATAGAGCAAGGTGTATTGAAACCTACTTTAAATTTGAATGTTTCAAATTTTTTTGCTGAGCCGCATCAGATATAATTTTTCTTAATTAATTTTGTGTGCATTAATTATAATGTTTGGCATGACTAAA
Source organism: Timema bartmani (assembly GCA_902151455.1). Lineage (NCBI taxonomy): Eukaryota > Metazoa > Arthropoda > Insecta > Phasmatodea > Timematidae > Timema > Timema bartmani. Next base: position 62,740 of record CABFWB010002562.1, on the reverse strand, counting down.
ATAAATGAGAAAAATGCACAATGGGACCGTTAAATACAGGTATCCCGAATTATATGCTATCTCACTTTATGCGTTTTTTCCATAACGTGATTAAAAAGAAATAAATAGTAATGCATAGTTGACTAGTTTCTCAGTTACCCTGTGCGGTGGTGGCGTGACCTTGTGTGCACACATTCCAGTGAGGACAAAGATATTTACTGTAAAGTTTTTTATTAAGGGGGTGGTATTGACATCATTGGGGATTCATGGGCAGAAGTTAAACAGTCCTGTATGAAGGGAGTTTGGAAAAATATTTGGCCTGAAGTTTCTGAATCTCATGATTTTGATCCTGAACACTAGCTTTTCAATTCAAGACATGACATCATTGACAAAGCAAGATATTGGATTTGAGGACATAAACCAGGCAAATGTGGATGAATTGCTCCAATACCACTCAATTGAATTCACCAATAAAGATCTTCAAGAAATGGAGAACGGCATAAAGGATGAAGAGGGAGAGCCCTATGTTGTTGAGCTTATTAAACAACTTCAACAAAACAAATGGCTGCAGGGTAGAAGCACCAAAGCTGCCAGAAAGATTGAGTTCTTTGGCTTGCTACAAAAAACTCTATAGAGAGAGGAAGAATGCTGCCTGTCAGCTGAGTCTTAACCATTTCATCAAAAAAGTTGAAAATCTTCAGTCTAATGACTCAGGACCTTCACGACAGTAAGAGATGTCGGGCAAAAGCCTTCAAGAGAGCAGGCGCTTACCATCCCAGGGCCTTCAAGAGAGCAATAGCCTACCGTCCAAGGGCCGTCAAGAGAGCAATAGCCTACCGTCCAAGGGCCGTCAAGAGAGCAAGAGCTTACTATCCCAGAGCCTTCAAGAGAACAAGAGCTTACTGTCCCAGGTCCTTCAAGAGATCAAGAGCCTATCGTCCCAGGTCCTTCAAGAGATCAAGAGCCTAACATTCTCAGGGCCTTCAAGAGAGCAAGAGCCTACCATCTCATGGCCTTAAAGAGAGCAAGAGCCTACTGTCCCAGGGACTTCAAGAGAGCAAAAGCCTTCCGTCCAAGGACCATCAAGAGAGCAAGAGCTTATCGTTCCAGATCCTACAAGAGAGCAGGATATTACCGTCCCATAGCCTTCAAGAGAGCAAGAGCCTACCGCCCAAGGGCCTTCAACAGAGCAAGAGCCTACCGCCCAAGGGCCTTCAACAGAGCAAGAGCCTACCGTCCAAGGGCCTTCAACAGAGCAAGAGCCTACTGTCCAAGGGCCCTTAACAGAGCAAGAGCCTGCCGTCCAAGGGCCTTTAACAGAGCAAGAGCCTACCGTCCAAGGGCCTTTAACAAAGCAAGAGCCTACCGTCCAAGGGCCTTTAACAAAGCAAGAGCCTACCGTCCAAGGGCCTTTAACAAAGCAAGAGCCTACCGTCCAAGGGCCTTTAACAAAGCAAGAGCCTACCGTCCAAGGGCCTTTAACAAAGCAAGAGCCTACCGTCCAAGGGCCTTTAACAAAGCAAGAGCCTACCGTCCAAGGGCCTTCAACAGAGCAAGAGCTTTATTCAGATAAGCTTACTGTGACTATTGTTCATTTGACTAAATATCATCAAGTATACCATTTTATGAACCCTGCCACTTTTACTGCAGGGGTATTCTGGCAGTTTTTATTTCATTTGTGTTAGGGAGTCTTACTTGAAAAAAGAATTAGCAGGTAGATGTTTATCTTGTACACCCAAATATACTCATCTTTAATTAAAAGCGATGAGTAACTTTAGCCATGATAGAACTTTAAGGATGGTTCCTCCAATCCCTCGAATACTTAAGGATATTCGAGATTAGAGGATTTGAGAAACTTTTGGATTTGAGACTCAAATCCTTAAAAATGTTTTTTCTTAAATTTTCCAAGTGAAATTTTCTTTACTTAGAGCTCTGATATTGCTTAGTGGTGGTTCAGAACTAATTATAATAATTGTTGGATTAACTTAACAACCATGCTTCAGACCAGTAATTTAACACTAAACTGAATGTATGAATGTTATTTTTGAATGGATTATAAGAAAGAATGTTAACATTTAGTTACTCTTTTTTTAGTCACTTTTTTAATTAGTAAAACAGTATGCATAAAATTGTGTAAATATGAATTACTTACAGCATCAGATAATGCCTCCAGTTGCAAGGCTTGCAGCTTCTGACTCACTTCACGATACCGGGCATTAAACCATCCACTAAAATTTGGTGACCGAAAAAATCTTCGATATAGGCCAACCCAATCCCCTTTGATGCCTGTTGTCAGCTGAGGCCCTGAAGTTCCTAAAGTTGCTACAAAGTCATCTGGATTAAAGGGTCGTGGTGTTGGTGCAGCCTATAAGCAAATTTAATAAAATAAATTACTAGATAAATTATGATAATCTGGTTGGGTGTAAAAACACTTGACTTGAGATGCCATTTAAATCTAATTTAGAGTGTGGATTAATTTTCAACAACCAAACCAATTAAAATTTCAGACTTACTTCTAACAATTTAGATACCTACCTTTTTTTACATGTTATCAAAAATAACGGGATGGCTTTTAAGCCTATCCACAAACAGGACTGTGATGGATCACCAAAAGTGAAAACCAGTTTAGTTTTGTATATAAGCCCCTATTGTTTCATGCTATGAAATAATAGTTCTATGGAAACCAAGCATTCAAAAATTAATTGACCTGTGGATGCTATTGGATAATTTCAAAAAATGTATTCTTTATGTATTAGGCTAGTTATTTTTTACAATAGTGTGCAGGATTGTAGTTAAAACTATAGTACTACTCAGTTTATTAGTAATAATGATCCAATATATTGTTTTTGCACAAGCTCCTATTCTTGCCGTGGATAGTGAAATATAACTTTAAATACTTTGTATCCTCTGAATAAAGATGAAACCACATGGAGACCAATAAAATGCAATGTACATTTGGATTAAGATAATGAATTGTTTCTTTACCAGTGGTGCCACTACTTTACCAATATAAAATTCCCTCTATTTTTCAGGTTTAAAAAAAAAGAAATTCCCATCTATACACACACTTTAGAGAGTAGCACAGAGCAATTAACTTTAACTTTCCATAAACTTGACAAGGATGATTTGACTAAATGTATGCAATCACTATGCACCCCAATGTTTAAGAGAGAAAACAGGGTGGAGGGGGACATACACATGTTCGAGTTAATATGCTTAGTTGTCAATTAACTTTTCTACTTCTATGCAAAAACCTATTGTTTAGAGTTAACTTTTAACTGTCATAAAATATACTAATATTCAGTGTATTGCTTAGTATTTTTTTAATTAGGTACATGTATTTTCACAATTTTTATCCCCCTCCCCCAACACACACAAAAAGAATATTTTTCTCGATATTCTCGGTTTACCAGATGTTTATGTAATAGTTATAAAGACAAAATATAAATTAAAAATAGTAATGATCAAGGAAATGATGCAAGGAAATGCTGATAATTGAAAGGGTCAAATATGCTGCCTTAGCAAGATGGCAAAAACAAAATGAACAAAGTGTAGATAGTTGTGAATAGAGATAAGATCGAGGCCATAGCCAGCAAGGAGGGATGTATTTGGGGATTTAAACC
>CABFWB010002562.1:40645-58944 GCA_902151455.1 Timema bartmani | reverse complement strand
GGGATGTTTTTTGGGACTTAAGCCCCCCCCCCCCCACCCCGAATTTGACCGAAGAATTAATAATGTCTTAATACAATCCAAAAAAACCCAAAACCATTCGAGTTTTTCACTTGTTACCACCATTGTAATGTTGAAATACTTTTAAAAAAAATACTATTATTGTGCTCATTAGTCGAGCAACATAACTATGTGGACTATAAAAAAATATTGACAAATAAATAGGAAATATTAGTGAATGTGGGGAGAGCTGTGGAAGGTTAGGAAAAAAAACACCTTATAAATGTAAACAATTCAAACAGTAGTTCCACAACGCTTCGCAAATGAGTTGGCAAAGAAAGAAGAATGAGTTGGAAGGTTAGGTTAAGAAAAGGGGGAGGGGGTTCCTTTTCAGCCCCCCAATTGCTTGTAGTTTGCGAACATATAGACAGCCGCTATTTGAGAACAGCCTACTTGAAGATACATGCGTGTTATAAATACTGTTTTGTGTGAATGTTTTTAATTTGCAAATTTAGTGTTTAATATAGATTAGTGTTAATTAGTTATTTTCTAAGTTGAAATGATATACTTATTCCAAATATTAAACGTTGTTTTCTAAGTTGAAACTATGACTTACAGTAAATGAAAAAAACAATCTATTCTACTTTCATTTTTAGACCCTTAGAAAAACCATACATATTATTTTGCAGTCAAAATTGATCATTGGACTATTTTTATAGTTTTAACTTATAAGCATTAATAATATATATCAACTGTGACTGCTGCAAAGCACACGACTTGAGGTATGAGTATATAAAAATGGTTTCAAGTAATTTTTGTAACTATCGAACATGTTTATTATGAATCTGACTGTAGACAGGGTCGTTGAAAGAATGGATTGACTACCCAGGCCACAAACCGCCCCAACCTATTCCCCGGCCATAGGCCATCCTTTCCAATACCTCTGTCTCATAAGTATAAGAGTCAGAATAAATAATTTATAACCCTCGAGTTGAATGCATTAATTAAGTTATGTCTAAATGTGATATGTTTAAAGAGTATTTTGTTTTCACAATGATCAAAGAGCCTAAATTTTTATAAGCTTTTTCATATATATGTATAATAGATAAAAAAATATTTATATTTATTCTTACCACAAATGTATGTGCATCTACTTCGTTAGTCATTTTTATATAACCAAAGTCTAACAAATTTAAATGTGAGAAATTTGAACCCTTGTTTGATTAAAATAGCACATTAAATATTTGTATACTAAAATAGCATTTCAAAATAGAAAAGGGATATTTTAATTTCAAAATGATTAAACATAAGGTATTTGAAGTCCAATATAAAACAAAATAAAAAACACGAATTTTTGAAAATCCAAGCATTAGGCTTATAAATTTAAACTAGTATTTTACATTAAGTGTATTTATATAAAGTGTAAACTTAATTATAGATATCATTCAAATGATACTTGACACATACTTCAAACTAAATAATGGTGAGATATTTATAGATATAATTTATTTAATTCAGTAGGTGTAGCTAGTTTTGGCTATTTAATTTAAAAACCATTAATGTACAAATAATGAATTTACCTTGTAAGGAGAAATATTTTTTTGGAGAGGCATAAGACTTGCCATGTATCTTTCTAATGGAATCATAAAACTTTGTGTCAACTCAAGAAGGTGTCTCTTCAATAATGCTGTTTGAACTTCGCATGGTCTTTTTGTCTGGATTCCTTTCAACAGTTTTTTCAAAATATTTTTATCTTTATGAAGAAAAGGACGATAATGTGTGTAGACACCAGGCTTTGAGTCCAACATCTTCAAATTTCCTCCTTTTTTTAACTTATGTTTTTGAGCACCTAATAAAAAGTAACCAGTACAGGCATAAATCTTCAAATAATCAATCATCTATAGCATGAGTCAATTTTAATTATTTGTAAAAATCTCCTTTCAATCAATAACACATAAAACAATATTTATATATATAATTTATGGTCAATATATACTTTATAGCTAATGATTTTTTAATGTAAATAAATAATTACACAATGTAATAAATACTTTTATGAGCCAGGCAATATAAAATAAATGCAAGTTATGATCAATGTAAAAATAGTGTACCTTTGGGTAAATTGGCATATTAACATATTTTATTTTTGCTTGACCATACAGTTTTAACAAGTTGTAAAAAATAGTTATATAAAGTTGTAAAAAATATTTATATAAAGTTGTAAGAAATAGTTATATAAAGTTGTAAGAAATAGTTACTATAAAGTTGTAAAAAATAGTTATATAAAGTTGTAAAAAATAGTTATATAAAGTTGTAAAAAATAGTTATATAAAGTTGTATAAGTTGTATAAAAAAATGCCTGGCTCATAAAAGTATTTATTACATTGTGTAATTATTCTTTCACATTAAAAAATCATTAGCTATAAAGTATATTTGACCATAAATTATATATAAATATTGTTTTATATGTTATTGATTGAAAGGAGATTTTTACAAATCATTAAAATTTCCTCCTTTTTTTTAACTTATGTTTTTGAGCACCTAATAAAAAGTAACCAGTACAGACATAAATCTTCAAATAATCAATCATCTATAGCATGAGTCAATTTTAATTATTTGTAAAAATCTCCTTTCAATCAATAACACATAAAAAATATTTATATATATAATTTATGGTCAATATATACTTTATAGCTAATGATTTTTTAACTTGAAAGAATAATTACACAATGTAATAAATACTTTTATGAGCTAGGCAATTTTTTATAAAACAAATGCAAGTTACGATCAATATAAAAATGGTGTACCGTACCTTTGGGTAAATTGGCATATTGACATATTTTATTTCTGCTAAACCACATAGTTATAAACAAGTTGTATCTTCGACCTATAGGTTATGAATGATTTAAACTAAAGGATAAAAATCTTTTGTGAATATAATTTTAAGTTGTGACTAGTTATTGATTTGTTGAAAATATGTAGAGTTTTAGTAATCATCCTATATGTTTATTCAAATGATTTATTTTACAAAAAAAGTTATAAAAGCGAATAAAAAGTTGATGGAAGTTTTATATTGTGTTGGATGTGGTGCTCAAGTATATAAAAATAATGTATGGTTATACGCTTTTTTTCAAAAATTTTACTTTTATTATTGCATATTATGATTTCAGTTTTAAGGCCATTTTTTTATATTTTCTACCCTTAATTGGGCATTTCTTTTATTTAATATAGATAAAATTATATATGTTTCAAAAATAATATGTCCAAAATGACATACTTTGAATGATGAAAACTTATTTAGTTCAATGTCATTGGGTGTAAAAAGTTATTAATATTTCCAATTCAACAATAGTTTACCAGTGGAGGTAAAATTGAAAGTATTAATAACTCGCTTTTATATTCCTTCTCAATGCCTAGTTATCAATGTTGGTATAGTAGATTTAATGTGCCTGTGACCGGCAGGAGATGGCTGGGGACTCGCGAGTCACTGGGGTCGTTAGGTATACCACTCACTTGCAGAAAAGGTTAGGCAGAGGTTAAGGAGACAGATTGGTTACTGGCTCCAAGTAATTTGGAGGAAAAAAACTTGTGTCATTATTATTGGTGTCAATAGTTAGTACAGAAATAGTGAAAGTCTCACCATCATTTCAAAATAATGGTCCAATAAACAATCTATGAAAATGTTTACACAACTTTATTTATATTGTAACATTTACAATATAAACAAACATAATCAAACGAGTATGTGAGTTGTGAATTGGTTTATGCTGGTTCAAGCTGGTCCATATTTTGCAACTTTACACATTATTATTAACATTTATTTGGAATTTTTGTCAACATTTGACTAACTTTCACTAAATAATTAATAACTGATATAATTATATTTTTAAATTAAATTTCTTATATTGAATAAGTTTATATTTTGATTTTATTTCTTTTCTTTTTACATACTAATGGGTGTGAGGGTTTGGTTTCTTGCCCAGGTCAAGACTACTTTTAGTAAAAAATTTATGGAGGTGAATAAATATGAAGTTTATTTAAATGTTTATTTTTCACTGAAGTATTCAACAAACAGTGAATTAATAATTAGTAATAAATAATAATACTTAGCACTGCGTCTTTCTACCCTTTTGGGTTATACACTTAAGTACTAATTATACTAATGAGTTAGGAATTAGGAAGGTTGAATATAGAGAAAATAAACCTGCATTTGTGTGGAGGGAGAATGGAAAACCACCCCCAATTCACCCGAGCGAGATAAGAAATCTCGATCTCCCCGTCATCGGCAGTCTAGCTCAAAAAAAAAATTGTGCATTAGCTAACTACGCCACTGAGGCGGGTAGTTAATAATTATTCTCTTGATACTCCAAGTATGATTATTTAATTTCATATCTTTTTTAACAAAAAATTTATCCTTTCAATCAATATTATTGTATAGTTTGGAAAACATCCCCCGTGCAGTAAGACAAAATTCAAAACTTAACCTCATTATCAGTACTCAAGTCGATTATGATCATGATGATATGAGCAGTTGGGTAGGTTATTATATTTCTAAGTAGTTTGAATTCATTTGGAAATATATCAAAAAATTTCTAGATACTTAGTTGTAAACCTTTAAATCATAAAGAGCAGTAATACTGATGTATATATATGACAGCAAAATACGAGCAGAAGAACGACATGTTCGCAAAGAAGTACAGCAACTTTTACAATCATCATCAAACAATGATACAGACAGCGTACAAAATAAATCTGTAAATGAAGAAAGAGGCCACGAAAATTTGAATCACTTGTGTTACCTGTGAAAAAAAAAGGAAAATCAATTTGACAGAAAGTCAGAACCACCGCTTTTGGAGTAGACATTTGCTTTCAATATATTCCCTGAGTAAACATTTCTGTGACTACCCTCTTGTAAATGAAATTTTAAGAGTGTTATTCTGCATCCAATATTAGAACAAAATAGTCATATCTCCTAAAATCAAGAGTCCTGTGTGTATAATGCATGAGGAATAATTTATGTTTAAATATGAGTGCCAGTTATTCAAAATGTAAAAATTGTAAGATGGTTAGCATAAGTCAACTAAATGAAACCCCCAGCCCTAAATCTCTCCAGAAGAAATAATAGACAGTGGGTAGCAAGATTAACATTTATTAAATATATGCAAAAACAATAGATATGTACAAATGCAAAAACAATAGATATGTACAAAAGCAAAAGTAGAGAGGTGCAAATAGAAGGGGTGGCCATCGCCTCAAGTTAAGGTTTGGGCTAGGACTCATTTAGTCATAATGTAATACATAAGTGATATCACTAATTCAATCAAAAATGGGAACAATAGAATAGTACAAGTAAAGATTTGGACAAGCAATTATCCTAGTGAAAGACTTGGCATATATCATTATCAATACTCAAGTTACTAGAATAGTACTAGAACTAACAGGTGCCGGACAGGAGTCAAGGCTAATCCTTGGTCATGCCTCTCCTAGGACAGGAGATAAGTTACGTTACCCATGCCTCTCCTAGGACAGGAGATAAGTTACGTTACCATCAATATATCGACCCCAATGGGTCTACAAATAAGTTTAATTATAATTAGATAAGAGGCAAGAAACCTCAAACAATATAATTAAATATGGTATTAATCAAACGTCATCTCGTGACAGCCAGATCAATTAACATTAACTCGATCGAGAGACCTAAAGTAGCCAAAAGTAATGGCAAGTCCATTGAATCATTAACGTGTGAAAAAGGGTCCAAAACAGATCGTCATGTGACAAACTAATATACAAATTATACTAGAACAATTTAAAAGTGACCTCAACAAAGATAAATTGAATTGAATTGTAAGAAAACAACATAAAATAGTTATGTTAAGATTAATCTAGCGATCTAGTGGCGGTGAGCTATGTATAACTAGCGGCATGGGAACAAGTTACTAAATAGACCTTTAAACAATCAAACTACACCACCTGGAGGTGAGTGAATAAATAAACTGTAAAAAGATCAAGGTTACCAAACAAAACAAACAAGGTAGTGAGAGCCCATCGGACAAGTTTAATCATTTAAACCAGCCACCTAGTGGCACACTAACCAATCAAATTAAATCTAAGTTTCAAAAGACAATTTAAAAGGCTTTTTTATACCCAAAACGACTGTATTCATAATTACTCCCTTATTTAAATCCAAATGGAATATTTAAGCTCTAAGTGAGTATATTAACAGTTTAATATAATATTTAAGTCCAAAAAAATAATTTAGAAAAAATATAGAGATTTAGGTCGAAAGAGAATTTTCACAAATATATAGATAGTACTGCAGGTAGCCAGTGGTATAATTAGTACCCACACAGGCAAAACATGCTATTATATGTCCAAAAACACAATCACATGATCTCAGAGACAGATCAAAGACGGCAAGAAGACGGTGAAAAGAGGAAAAGGGGGGACATGCGTCGACTGGTTGGAACCTCTGATACCGATCTAGAGAATCGCCAACCATAGTAGATCATTCCACATTTTTCCATTCTAGTTTTGGGGCGTGACGTCACTGGCGCGATATGCAATGTTGATAACCGCTGTCCTCGCCAGTCAGATGGTAGGGCACAAATGGGCAGCATTTGGGTGGGATCAAACCAAACGTGTTTTCAGGAGTGAGGAGGTGAGTTTTATAATAAATGTAATTTTATTTCTTTGTAACATGCCACGCATGTTACATAATAAGTCAGTGTAGTTGCTGTTAGCTTTTACCTTAAATAATGAGTGAAGAATAAGAATAAACCCACTTTGACGTCTGCACAGTGTCCTGGTTGGGTGTAGTGAGGGGAAATATCTCCTAAATGGTTTTTCACTCTCCCTCCACACAAATGTGGGTACACTTTATTGTGATACCGCCCGCGATGGGCGTTGATTATAATGTTATGAAGTTATATTGGCCCACGATGAGCACCAATTATTATAATACACTTTTAATGCCCCGCGATTGGGAGCCAATTATTATGACACAGATTGATATCGGGATATTTATTGAGATCAAGGGTGGGAGGAAGGGTGAAAATCGAAGTGTGTTGGCTAGAAAGTAGGTGGGGCACCAATTCCGATAGGGTGCCTCCCCAGGTGGTGGATATGGGGATGCCCACCTCTGCTGGGCGCTTGGCGGACTCGGGAGTGAAATCCTGGGCACTGTGAAGGGCCCAGCGGGGGAGGATACCGAGGGTGTAATATACCTGAGGCGGACCAAATGGAACTAGGGGTAGGTGAATTTAAACTAAATTAAGATCCAAAATCTGTGTTGAAGTGTTAAAAAGGAAATTCATATTGTAATTGTAAAAGTAAAGTAAAAGTTATGTGGAAAAACAGCCCGGATTTAAAGTTTGTAAGATACCGGGCCTGTAAACACTGAATAAATAAATAAAAATTTATTGAGATATTGCCCTGTTATTGAGCACCAATTGTAACGATATCGGGTTCTACGATGATTGATGATGCGAGCATGCCTTACTACGCACTTGTATGTGGTTGATCTGATTACTTCTGATTTTTATTATAGTAAAATAAATAAGACATTCAATGTTGCACATGATTTATTAAGATGATTTCACCTTTAGCACTGAAGATATGATATTAAATGATACAATTTTTGTTAATTTACGGATTGTTTTTCTGTAATTTTACTCTTTAATATATTACTGTGTACTCTATGAATTTAAGTTACTAGCACAGTATTATTGTGTGTTGGCACTGTGTGTATTCATACACACAAGCAGCTTATATATGACCTACCCATTGCCTCTTGGACCCCTTGTCGCTAGTATCAAAACTGACTAATAGAAAGACTCCTGGTGATCTGATGTGGTGAAGGCTGGCTTCCTATTGGGTAGAGGGAGCCAGGGAGTCACAAGATCTTTTAATACTATGGAGTTGATCTCTTAGAGAAAAAAAAAGTTTTGAAGCGCATTACATTGACATTACTTCTAGAAGCGTGTGATTCTCCATGGATGAAGTATTAAAAGGAAACTTTACATACATTATTTTAAGAAGAATACACTTCTTCTATGACTTTTTAAATATATGAGAGGGGTCCAAAACAGTATCATTAAAACTTACTATAAATTCAACCTTCAGAAACCCTAACAGATTAGCATAATTAGTAAATAGTGGGTATAATCCAAACGGGTTGTGAGATGGGATATTAAAAAAAAGCTATACAGAGCTTGGCATAGCATAGAATTTTTTTTAAAATTAATATATTATATATAATATCACGAAATATGAGACATATTAAACTATGACAATCTTATTAATAGTTTCATCCTTACCAAAATAAGATGATTCACATATTCTTATAATATGGGGCCAGTGTTGGAGTGTCTTAGCAAAAAATGGGTTTGTAACCCCAAGAATGACAGGTGGAGGGGCGTGGGCTCTGGTTGTGTACTCCTTAAACTCACTGTCATGGATGGTGAAATAAGGACGGTAGTCAGCACAATACATCAGAGGGACCACCATGCTGAAAATTAAAATAGCAAATTAAATCAAGTAAAAAATTACAATCAGAGCTTAGTAAGACTAGTGAAAAGTGTCCCTTGGTAACCAAAATGGCTGAATGGTATAGCAGTGACACAAAAAGCCAAGGGTCTCAAGTTTAATTCCCTTATCAAGGTTGACATTTTCAACGTAATTGTATTTTATTTTAGTATAGGGACTGATCCTGTGGACAACCATCACATATCAGTCTGTGGTTAGTTTGAAAAAATAGCAAAACCTACATCAAAGCAAAATAAAATTAATACATACATCTTTTAGTCATTTTAAACATTAAGACACTTAACTTTTTAAAAAGGTGGTGGAACAGGAATGTATTGGAAAATATTTATGAATGTTATTTGCTGTAAATATATTGTATGCTTTAAGCCCACTGTTGTAAATAAAATAAGAGGTTCATGCAAACATATACACACACATACAGTAGCCAGATGAATAATAAGAGTTGATTGAAGTTTACCTACAGTAACAATAATGAAAAAACTTGATTCCAACAAAATAAATATAGTTTGTTACTTGCTGAAAATACCATTTAAAAGGATTTCCCAAATAGTATTGGCTGTAGAAACAAACAATATGAATCTTAGAAATATTTATTAGCTATGTGCATACTAAATATAAAAAGCTCCAGTACATCAATCCAAAAGTGAGCTATACCATACACTAAGCTCTTTACACCGTCTTACAAGTTATACACTCTAAACTTGATGTAAATTGATAATATTGTTTTGAATTTCAGGCCCTTTAAATCATTGAAATTTAAAATCTTATTTTGCTGGTATGTAAACTGCCTCAACAAGTTTTATTGGTGATGTAGCTTTATTAATAGCAATTGCATGGATGTTAAATTCTAAAAGATGAAATTATATTTTAGCTATTTGAACAATTCTGATGTAGAAATGGTTTTTTTTTTCTTAGCACCACATCTTATTATCTGTTCAGGTTATATACACAGGTAATTATATTAATACTAGTAGTTGATGCTATAGCAAAATGAGCTCAAATTCCTTTTTCTTCGTGACTTCCTGCTGCACTACACCAGTTTCTACTTTATGGTCGGATATCTCTTATAGTAACGACTTCTGCCTTATTCTAGTTATTTTTATAACCCCGGCAATCACTAGTGTAGGCAAATATCAAGCTGTGATTGGACGATCGATTCAAACTTTACAACAGTGAACTGTCATGACATTTTCTACTATATTATTGTAAATAATGTTTTAATAGGGATAGTATTTTGTTAATAATAAAATGTTTTAAGTGTTCATTTTATCATGGTGTACTATAAATATAAGTGTTGTGTTCCTGGATAAAAAAATAGAACATCTATTAGACATAGAATTTCAAACAAAGATGAAACGAAATTCTCCATCTGGAAGAAACTTATCTGTAACTCAAAACTTGAAAATCTGGACAATGAAACTATTCATACTAAATTTACAATTTGCAATGAGCATTTTAAAGATGAATGTTTTAGTCTAGGGACTAAACGGCTGAATGCACATTCCATTCCATCTTTACAATTGCCGGGAGAAGGGGGAGGGGGGTCTATTATCATATTTTATATCAGCCAATTTATTAATTAAAACGGTGACAAAAATAAATTAACGAAAATACATTGAATTAATATCAGTGAACAATTGATTTAATTACTTTTGTTAATGTAATTAAATGTTAATTCTCAACATGTAAATAAACCAAAGTAGTAAACTTCAATTAACTTTTGAATCCAAATGATAGGGCCTATACATAAGAGTAATTAATCTGCTTTAGAAGAAAAATTTTGGTCTATGAAAAGGTCCCAACACAGACTCTGTCCGTAATCTGTAAGAAATCTATGCTAAAGTATCTGATTGCTCTGGACAAAGAGTCCTTATCCATAACTGTGTAGAAGTTGGTCAACTTTAACTTTCTAAGGAGTAAAGACTAGGTTATACAGAGTACACAACTTAGACTGTATCTGAATAATCTACTTAACGCGCCGTCAACCCTTGAAGTTCACTCGATAGTTGCATTAGCAATAACGTGATCAAGTTCAGATCCGTCTGAATAGTTACAAAATGTGCTAATGCACCCATCACAAGCCCTTGAGTCCAAGGTCAACAGCAGGTTATCCTTGACACACCGTTGATGCGTTGTTAGATCGGCAATTGTTTAAGTTTTAACCTGCTATAGAGAGAGCCCGTAGAGTAATGTGATCTTTGATAACATATGTTAAATATACTGGTTGCTTTGTAGTGTTGTAGAGTTGTATTGTGTTGTGTTGTGTTGTGTTGGATAGATTGTATAATTTGTCATGTGCAGTGAAAATAAGTCACCACACATTTGTAAGTGGCCTACGCTAATTCGGGCTGATAGATGGTGTTTAAAATAGTTTCTAAGATGATTGGTAGGAAGCAGCACTGCATACTCAGGGGTGTGAAAAGGATATTTTGCTGTTCGAATAGTCTGATGCAGTCTTCGATCTCAAGTGAGTGTTGTGAGTGTTAAGTGTAAAGTCATCAAGTCTGCATCAAGTCTGCATCAATTCTGTATCAAGTCAAGTGTACTTGTCTATTCGGATACAGCCTGAGTAAATATGTGTGCCCACATTTAAATAAAAGCACCAATGGCAGGGAAAGAATACTAGTACATTGGGTATTATTACTATCAGATACAAAAAAAGGTCAGACATCTATATACTAAGACTAAAACAAAACAATAATTTAGAAAATATTCACACCAATCACCTATTTCACAGTGTATCGTTCCGCCATAGTCTTAAGCCTAAATATTTTATGAAAAGCTTGAGTTTCGTGTATATATATATATGTGTGTGTTATTCTAGAAATAAATGTTAAATAATTGTTATATTTATAAGTAAATGAAACTAACCAAATCCAACCTAACTTTACAACATCATGAAAATTTGAATTAAATATATAGGGCTTCTAATTAGTTTCATGCTAAGTTGTCATGTTTGTATATAATGGCAAGCAGTAGTACCTAACCAAGATGCCGTGAATATGTCAAAGAAGCGTTTTAATCATCTTTGGAAATAATAAAGAATATTTAATCTCACAATCATAGTATTCTAATGACTGACTTTTTTTGTTATAGATATATGACTAATTTATTACGCCGCTCTGTTCGGTGTTTTTTTTTTTGTTTTTTTGAAAATTTAACTATCTCAAAATAGTGTGTAGGCTTTCTCTACCCAAAATGTGCTATAAATATATTTATTGTGACAGTTTTTTTAGCCTAGTTTCTTTACCATAACATTAAAATGGACCTAAAAGAAATAGGGTGTAGTGAGGGGGACTGGTTAGAACTAGCTTAGGATAGGTGGCAGTCTTATGTGAGTGTGGCAATGAACTTTCAAGTTCCCAATGCCACAAAGTAAGTTTCTTTTATATATCAGATGACTGCTTGGTGCACGCACCTTGTTTGTGGATTATTTTCTTTTGAATACTTTTATTGAACCAAGTATCTTGAATATCTAATTGGTTGACTCGGTTACATGATTATGGCTATAGACTCTTTGGCTTCAAATAGAATTTCCTAGGTACTGTGGACTATGGACCTATGAACACAAAGTCTGTGTTGGGGCCTTAAGCTTTCTCATAAGGTTTGAATTTTTAAACTGATGTTTACATAACTTAATAAATGGTACGGCGCACCGCACAGACTTTCTCTCTCTTTCTATAAACTCGTAAGATTTCTGAACGGAATAATGTACATTGTATCATCACCACTCCACATAAGAACACGCATAAAATAATATACAATTATATCTAATCAATAAAAAATGAGGCGCATCTTTGTCCACCAAAGAGCATTTCAAACAGTTTAATGTCTTCCACAAGGGTCAACACTTCGTATTAAAATTTCGGTTTCAGGTTACAATTTTAACATTTTATAAGGTGTTGCACATCTTCAAGTCATCGCATTGATATTTAATTATTCATTTATACATTTTGACCAATAAAAAATGTAAATATTGACTATTGAGTCTAAAATGGAGATAGATCATTGCTATGCAAACATTTCTCCTAAGAGCTTTAAGGAAAAATAACATACTTTTTTAGATACTTATATTTAATTACTCTATGGCATTGGAGAATTATTGCGTTAAGACTTAAGTAGTATATGTTTACAACTAAAGCTCACAAAATTGTATTAATATATTTGCAAATATCTCAGAAACTGTTGCTTTTATAAAAATATATGTCAAATAAAAGTTTTTTATTTCTAATAGTCCTACAATTTTGCAATGATAAGTTGTTTAGTTTCTCAAATAGTTGTGGAGATACGGAAATTAACGCTTCTGTAAAGTACCCTAAAAATCATTTTCATAGGAAAATGAAAATAGCCAGTTTATTTATAATCTTAATCAACGCCTAGATACGAATTTTAATCAAAATCGTTTGAGCAGATTTTGAGAAAACCAAATTTTTCTCTTTTCGCCCTTCAGTAAACTACCCTTAATTTTAAGTTTTTATAGACACACAGACAGACGGCATTGCAAAGACTATTTTTTAGGGTTCGGGGGGTCATGAGACGTCGACATCCATCAACATTTCAGGTTAGTTTTTTTTTACGGTCGCAATACTTAAACTTTAATGTCCAAAAAGTTAAAAAAATTCATATAATTGCGTATAGATTGAAAGTTATTGATTTTATAAAAATATGTTTCGGATAAAATATCTGTATTATAAATATATATACATATTTGTAATGCTAAGTAATTTCATATCTCAAATAGTTTCGGAGCTATTATAAAAAATGTTAATTGACGCATCAGACCGGAGCCCTTAAAGCCATTTTGCCGAAATATTGAGGGTAGCCATTTTGTTTGGAATATTTATTAATGTTTATAAATGAAATTTAATCAAAATCGTTAGAGCCGATTTTGAGAAAATCGACTTTTTCTCTTTTTGCCCTTCAGTAAACTACCCTTAATTTTAAGTTTTAATAGACACACAGACAGACGGCATTGCAAAGACTATTTTTTAGGGTTCGGGGGGTCATGAGACGTCGACATCCATCAACATTTCAGGTTAGTTTTTTTTACGATCGCAATACTTAAGCTTTAATGTCCAAAAAGTTAAAAATATATATATAATTGCGTATAGATTGAAAATTATTGATTTTATAAAAATATGTTTCGAATAAAATATTTGTATTATAAATATATATACATATTTGTAATGCTAAGTAATTTCATATCTCAAATAGTTTCGGAGCTATTATAAAAAATGTTAATTTACGCATCAGACCGGAGCCCTTAAAGCCATTTTGCCGAAATATTGAGAGTAGCCATTTTGTTTGGAATATTTATTAATGTTCATAAATGAAATTTAATCAAAATCGTTAGAGCCGATTTTGAGAAAATCGACTTTTTCTCTTTTTGCCCTTCAGTAAACTACCCTTAATTTTAAGTTTTAATAGACACACAGACAGACGGCATTGCAAAGACTATTTTTTAGGGTTCGGGGGGTCATGAGACGTCGAAATCCATCAACATTTCAGGTTAGTTTTTTTTACGATCGCAATACTTAAGCTTTAATGTCCAAAAAGCTAAAAATATATATATAATTGCGTATAGATTGAAAATTATTGATTTTATAAAAATATGTTTCGAATAAAATATTTGTATTATAAATATATATACATATTTGTAATGCTAAGTAATTTCATATCTCAAATAGTTTCGGAGCTATTATAAAAAATGTTAATTTACGCATCAGACCGGAGCCCTTAAAGCCATTTTGCCGAAATATTGAGAGTAGCCATTTTGTTTGGAATATTTATTAATGTTCATAAATGAAATTTAATCAAAATCGTTAGAGCCGATTTTGAGAAAATCGACTTTTTCTCTTTTTTCCCTTCAGTAAACTACCCTTAATTTTAGGGGTAGATATCCAATTCCAAAAACCCCTCGGGGCAACCCTATGAAAACCCTAGATATCAAGTTTCAGCTCAATCGGTAAAATAGTTTAGGCTCTAGTTGGAGGTACAGACAGACAGACAGACAGACAGACAGACGGAAATTCAAAAACCACTTTTTCGGATTCAGGGAGTCATGAAACGTCAAGATTCATCAAAATCTCGAGTTCGATTTTTTTGACGATCACCATACTTTCTCTACCTGTAAGATAGAGAGAAAGTAAAAACATAAAGCAACTATCATACCAATATAGTTCATATGCACCAAATTCCTTCAAAACCGTCACATTATGTTTGATAATATTTCATGTGAGTTCAACAAGGGTTAGAAACCAAAACATAAAATTTGAGAGTTAAAAAAAAATACCGGTAGTTAACTTAGGCCTATGTTAAATAAGTACATATTTGTGGTAGGCTAAAAAGCTAGGGTCAATTTGTTGAGCTATTAGTAAGTTAGTTTTTCCTATTGATGATGTCATGGAAATAATAGGACATTATAGTTGATAGGCCTATATAATTTATTATAATGATATTTTACTAACTTAACTTAGATTTCAAGTGCGCCTACTAATGAATTAAATTTTTAATTATTGGTGATTAAATAAATTAACTACTGGTAGTAGGGGATAGAAGGTTTATTAAATAAATAATAATAATTTCTAAAGGTACATATAGGCCTATAATCCAAAGACGTTATAGCACACACATTTCCATTACAACTGAACTGATTGAAGCCGCCACACCCAGGTTTAAAAGAAAACCATGTCTTAAATCTACGCTAATTAAACTAATATTGAAAATAATTATTTGGATGAAAATATAGATTTCAAACATTCAATAATTATTTATATATTTTTTATGGGTCCTACCTATGCAAACTCAACTGAACCTTTCATGTGTTAGTAAATTTAAAATAAGATTTACCAAATAAACAAGTTCAGTTACATTCGAGACGATGACGTCATCACAATGAGTCAAAATAATAGGCCTAATGCAAACCAGGTGAGCAACACAAAGTTAGTCAATATTTTAAATATGTTAACATAGTGAATTTTGTTTTAACTTTAGTTCATATAGGCCTAATAATAATTATTCTAAATTATCGAACTATATTATATTAGCATTGTTCAGTTAGACATCTGCTTGAATGTGTAGTAATAACAATGAAATGTAAAAATACATTGGTATCACAAAGATAAAGTTATTTATATTAGCAATACTCACTGTCCTCTCACCCACATAGGTTCACAGGAAAGTTGCACATAATCATAAATATTTACATTCAGAACTTAGTTTGGGCTAGTTGTTGGTGAGGTTTGATTAACTTAGGTGTAGTTTTTAAAGTTTTTGAAATTACTAAAACTTGGTGTCATTTGATTTACATATTATTGTGCACGTGTATTAAAGTGAATAAAATATCTAAATATTGCACCATAAAAAACAAAGAGCCTAAAATGGGAAGACTATTTAGTGTCCTATCACTGTGACTTTCAACCAATATTTACTGTAAAAATTCTTATAGCAGTTGGTTGCACCCATATTATTGTTGATAGCTGTTGGTTGCACCCATATTATTGTTAATAGCCTCTAGATTGCATTTTATATGGTCTAAGGGGGGCCTATCTGGACATATTATTTGATTGATAAAAGCCTTTGCTATTATGTTTAGTCCAGTAGGCTACTGTATGACAGTAATATTTCAATTAAGTAGAATACCTATTTTTCTTATTTGTTTAATTATGTTTCAACATTCTATTACAGTTCAGTCAGAGGCAAAGGAAATCTTGGATCTCATTAGGTCCGATGCCATAGCTCATTCGGTAGCGTGTCTGACTGCTGAGCTAAGGGTCTTGGGTTTGATTACCGGCACAGCCGATAAATTTATCATTGGTGAAGTGTAGGTACACCCTTTCATAGTGAATAAATTAACGGCCGAGGACTGAGTGGTGTGACTGTTATAGATTTTAGATAGTTTATAAGTCATGTGCTGATATAATTAATTGGTTTAGAAAGTCATCATCATCAACTTTTTCCAGCCTGTGGCGGGGTCCGCTTAGTAAAATTCCTACATTTTCCACTATCTCTCCACCATTCTATATAGATGGGATAGTGATGTCGCAATACAAGGAGCCTACCTAGTGGGCCCCGCTTAGCCTCTCCTACTCAATCCTGTCCTCACCACCAAGTGGTGTACCCCGGGGCCTGAGCAGCCTGGTGGAGGTTGGGTAGAACCCCAGCGAAAGCCAGGTCAGGTGCAGACGAGAGACAGGAGGCTGGTCAGGGCCAAAACCAACAAGCTTGAAACAGGGCCTGGCCAGTTAGTTCCCAGCTTGGTGGGCTGAGAGTGTGAGGTTTGGGGACAAAGAGCTGAGTCATTGTCAGCACCTATAGCCTCAGTTATTGAAGGTTACCACCACAATAAGGTTTACCTGGGAACTTAAAGGTGGCAGCCCCACTACCCAGATGTAGGCCATAGCAAGCCTAGTAAGCCGGCGGCCAAAGAAGAAAAAAAAACCGAGATTCAGAAAGTGCACATTAAATACCCTGAATAAAATAGAAAAAATAAATAAAACCCATTCATAAGAAATGACAAGGTGTTGCTCTAGACTGGTCATATTGTTCTCTTGAAGGTTGTCAGACTGTATTTATGCTATTTATTGTTTATACTAATTTCCTTTTCACTTTACACCTAGCAATATTATGCCATAAGCTGTCTAGAATAACTGTGACTTTACAAGTTAGCAGATCCTTTGATCAAAATGTATTTAAATTCAATGTCTTTTTACAGAATGAGTGGGCTACTGACACTTAAGCAGTGTTTTACTGTTTCTATGTAAGGCATGGAAGAAAAGCCAATATATATATTGACTAGGTCTGATAGTTTTGTGACTACACATAATAACGATCCTAATTAAGTTAAAAGAAATCAAAAAGGCTACATATAATTTGTTATGTTTCTCACACTATCTGAATGTACTAGATTGGGGAGAGGTGACATGTGCTTGAGGTTTAAATCTCTGCCATATGGACTGAAGATGGAAAGGGGAAAGCACTTTCACTGTGCTTTCCCATTATCTATTATCTAAATTAGGGCCATTAAATCAGTGGCCCGCCAAGCTTTGCAGACTATGTTTAAATGATTTGACATGATTTATTTTTTCATATTTGTTAGTATTATTCTAACGTTTATATTTAATGCCTCTAACAGACTAGTTCATATTAATATTGAAAACGAGTTTTGTATTTGCATGATTTAATGATTTGTTTGACTTATTACAATTTTGATATTTTTGTAAATCTAATTTAATCCAATTGTATTAATTTTTTAGATCAAACTTTCAATAGCTAAATCGTGAAGAGAAGTAACCAGCCTTGTATCTTACTAGGCTTAGCAATGAAATATTGTAGGGTCTCTTCAAAATAGTTTATAACATAATTACGGTTGTACATATCACTCTGGGTGGGAGGCACTGCCGTACCCAAAAATTTATTTCGGGGAAAGGGGGTCTGCATGGTAGGAGCCTGAAGGTGAACAATATTAATAAGGAGTTTAACTTTCATTTTATGAACACAATGAAAAGTTAATTATTTGGAGGGGTGGGGGGTGGGGTTGAACCCTCAACCCCCCTCTGGATGGTCCTGGTCAAGAGCTGAGACCCCAACTGACCGTTTACTTTTATTTATCAATAATGAGATCTAGGTATTAGTTTTAAAAGCAAAAATAGTCTCATTTCAGGTAGTCTCTGAAGCCTGAAAGAATGTTTGAATCCCAAATAGGTGCTCAGTGTGTTCAATTTTGTACTTATTTTAGTTTTAAGTAGTTAGTCACTCTT
>CABFWB010002562.1:27659-39841 GCA_902151455.1 Timema bartmani | reverse complement strand
AAAACCCCCCCCCCCCCTTAAAGTATTTTTTTGTTGTTGTTGAAAGCAGGCCCTACACTTTATTCTAACTAATTTAGTAAAGAAATGGCATAGCTATCATTTTTAGGTGAGGTAAGGGGCAGGAGCCCTCCAAATATATATTTATTTTAATAAAGTACATTTTATCAGAACAATTTGAGTGAAGAAATCACATCTCTACCATTTTTAGGTGAGTTATGACAAGGGGGGGCAAAACACCCTAAGTCAAATTTTTATGAAGTACACTTATTATTTATTTATATTTATGTATATCCCCATTTTTCCTCATTTGTTTCATTCTTGCATCTACTTGGTTGACATAGAAAGTGATGCTTTTAGTCGGTTGTTATTAAGAAGTATATAAAAATATTCTAATTTATTATAATATTTAGATAATTCTATATTATAATATAGGTATAATTGTATGTTATAATTTTTGTATAAATATATATATAATTTTTATATAAATATATATAAAATTATATACTTCTTATTAAATACTGAAAAAAAGCATATGTTTTAAATATTAATATGAAATATATATACAGTTCAACTCTCGATTCTACGACCATTCACGGTTCCCTGGAAAAGGGTCGTTATTTCGAAGGGGTCGTTATTGGAATTTTAACCAATTTTGTTTCACCCCCAACCCTCATACGCAAAAATTGCATTTTTTGAAAAAACATGAAAAAATACCTACCTATTTTTTAAAGAAGTCCATTATGGAGGCCTGCTTCTTCTTAGCGCCAGTTTGCTCGACAAAGTCTTTCACATTATAAAACTGGAACCACAGCTCTTCGCTAGCACCCTGGCACTTAAGTGCTCTAGAGTAGACGTCCCCAGCTTTCAGAACATCTTTCATTGTGGGGATGTCTTCAGGCTTTTCTTCCATTTATTCCTCCCCCTCTTCATCGCTAGACTCCTGCTGTTCCCTGATTATATAGGCGTTGTCGAGGGTGCCCCAAACTGTGATGTCATCGTCTGCTGCTATGTATTCCTCATACGTGTAGTCTGGGGCTAATCTCTGCCAAGTTTCCTCGTCGCACGGCCGAGTGAAAGTCAGGGGGGCAGACGAAGGTGCTGTTGATGAGCAAGACTGCGGTTCCGTGTAGGGGCTTGTGCTGAGAATTGGAGTCCACTAGCGGTGGGTCGTCTGGGTCTTCGGCGCTGGCAGCGGCGGGTAGCACATAAACTGCAGTCCCTTCGTTGACTGGTAGGACAAAGCGTGCGTGTCGGAAGCAATTGGCAATAACCACCGGTCTCACGGCCCTCCAGCTGACGACGATTCTCTCCATGGCCCTGACTGAACACATCCTACTTTTTGACCTCCATGGCCCTGACTGAACACATCCTACTTTTTGACCTCCTTGCCCATGTCGAGATTCCACACCATACTCCAAACAAGCATCTCGCGGAACTTCACCTTCCCTTGCTGGATTATCCCCCAGTCCAGGGGCTTAATCATTCTGGTGGTGTTCTTTGGCAGAAACACCAGCTTGATGTCCCTGAGTTTGTCGAGAGCAGGATGTGTGGAGCAATTGTCAACGAAGAGCACGACTTCTATTTACGGCGTCCATTTTCGAATCGAAGCCTTGAAGCCACCCCGTGAACACACCCAAAGTCATCCATGCCTTCTTATTAAAACCATAGTCACAAGGCAGAAAGTTTCCCTTGAAACCCCGGGGTTTCTTGAACTTACCTTTTCTTGAACTTACCGATCACGAGGGAGCTTCATATTATCGCTGCCGTCCATGTTGAGCACAGAAGGATGGTGAGGCGCTTCTTGTTCCTCTTTGTACCCATGCTCTTATTCTCTTTCACAGCAAGAGTCTGATCCGACATGAGGTTGTAGAACATCCCCAGATCATCAGCGTTGTATACATCTTGAGGCTGATAAAGGATGTTTCGGAGCAAGGGCATCCACTCCCTCGCCGGTGATGGGTCGACCGATGCGCTTTCACCGATGACCTTGTGTCTGGATATACTGTGATTCACTTTTAAACGCTCTAGCCACCCACTTGAACACCTAGTTTTCTATATCCAACCTCAGGGAAAATTCATCGGCCTTTCTCTGCATCATCGCTCCGTTTAGAGGCATGTTTTACGCTCATTGCTGGCTGAACCACTCCAGCATAGCTTGCTCCAGATTCACGTGTGTCGCATCCTTCAAATTTTTGGCCTTTACATTGTGGACTTCCTTCTGCACTGCATTCAAAATTTCTTCTCTCATTTTGAGAATCGTTAAAAGTGTCGACTTCTGGATGCCATGCCGCCGCGCAATCTCCGTCTTTGTAATCTTCTTCTCATCCACTTCCTGGATGATCTCGTACTTCTTCATGAACGTCAAGAAGGTCCTCTTTCCACTCATTTTGTCGAGATTATAAGTTTGTATCAAATAAAAAAAATAATGTGGGTCGTCAAAAATCGTTCACAAAATCAAACCAAAAACGTAACCAAATCGAGAATCTAAATAACAATGGCAACAAGCCTGGCGCATGATGTAGCGACAGTCACATGTGGGGAAACATTCTCTCTCTTGTGGGAGGGGGGTGCTATTGGCTGGCATTGATAGGGTGGTGTCTATTTTTATACATGACCTACCCCAGTTACTAGTAATACAGCACTCACTAAAATAAGCGCAAGTGCAACAAACACATTTCACGACCGATATCCTTAAAATTTTCGACCTTTTTTTCCACATTTTTCACAGTTCCCCAAAAAAGGGTCTTTACTTCGAGAGGGACGTTATTCCCGGGGTCGTAGAATCGAGAGTTGACTGTAACTATATATTTACATTTCCTGGTTCTAGTTAATAATATAAAAGCAATTATAGCAAGCAAAAAAGCCAACAATACATTTGAATGTGGTGCCAACAGGTAGGTTTGACTTTTAGTACCACCTACAACCACTGCTAGCGCTGAAAACTGTTCATACTCGATACATAGAAGATATCGATCTATAGTTCTATACTATCCTTTATCTATGGTTAATTCATCTACATTATTAAATGCAGGTTTCTATTAGTTTTATTCAATTCAGCTTTAATTAAAATCAATATTAGAATAATTTTACTGTTAGCTTTCGAATCAACTATATTTATATCAGGAAGAGATGCTAATAATGAATATGATTTAAAGAAAACTATTGCTTTATCAACACTAAGTCAATTAAGCTTATTTATAAGTCAAATATTTGTTTATATAAGCTAAACAAAAAGGAGAAAGATATTTCAGAAAATGTATGATTCTAGTGATTCAAAGCCAGTAACAGTAATATAGAGATTTATATTCCATTTAGATTAGTTATTTTTTTATTAGAACTTGGATCAAATGCAAGCTAAGTAACTGAACTCTTAAGAATATTTTTAATCATAAAATATTAGAAGTTTGCTCAATTTTATTTTATGTTCTTCACTTTAAACATCCTTGAGCTTTAAGTCATTTACTGAAGAAAAAGATAAGCTGTAAAAAAGAACGTGTCTTATTATGACCAGCCAAGGTGAGTCAAGGGACACTGATGATTTCTTCTAACACCCCTAATGAGTTACCCATCCGCTGGACATAAGCATGTGTTTCCATTGGGGGAGATAAAATAGTAGGCATCTGTCCTGATATTAGTGTGAATATGGCCAGAGAAAGAACAAATACATAACATGTAGTATTTGGAAAATTGAAAAATGACACCTGGACATGGGAATTGAACCTGGGACCTTTGGCTTAGAACACCAATGCTCTAACCACAGAGCTATTCAGGAATCGTCCCATGCCCAGGGTCATTCTTTACTCATATTTTAAGGCAGAGTCTATGATGGACGTGCCCAATCATCAGCTAAAAAATGTGTGATTTTATTAAGATCACGAGCTATCAGATAATGCAGCCACCTTCGACTCGGTAGTTGGCTTAATCCTGCAACTTGTACAATTATTATAATTGTAAGAGATTGCATATTTAAGATTCAAAAGCCAAAGCTATTATTTATGTTTTAGTGAGGCCTACCTTATCTAGAAATCATATTTGGAAAATTGAAAAAAAGTCATAGAGTTTAGAATCAGACAAACTTACAAACACCAAACTTATATAAAATTTTATAGAAATAAATGCTCTTTCTTGCAGGATGACTGATGAAGAAGCAAGATGTGAAAAAAAGAGATTTTTTTTTAAACTTTGAATAATAAATTTGAATTCAAGTTTCCAAATTTTCAAATTTCAATTATTTTTTTTTCAAAATATCTGAAGTCAAATGTTTTATGATTTATTTATTTATTTCTAAATCTTCAATGTTTATTGTATAAGTGGGACTTTTTCCATTTGTATAAAGTGAAAACTTTTTCAATGGGAAAATTTAAAATGTTTAGAGGTAAATATGAGAAAATTAGCCCGAGTTCTTTGGATAAGGCAAGTGAAAATGTGTTGAGTGCAAAAGGGTTAATTAATGGTTATTGTGTTCCCCACCCCTACCATGTGCATTGTACAAACACCCCAATGACAAAGATACTCCGTATTCTACCCCCATAAATGTTGACTGTCAAGGACTATATAACAAAAAAAATGTTCATAGGATGGTGAGAACCAAACATAATAATTAGGTCGAGAGGGCAACTAGGTACACCGCCAAGTATAAGTGACCACAGATGGAATATACAAACATTTGTTTCTCTATAACCACCATAACTCAACCTCACCTACCCCTTCTCCTTTCCTCCCAAATAAACACTCATTTCCCTGTCACCAAAGTATGGTAGAAAGTACCATGTTGTTTACTAGCCAGCTTAAAAATTATGAGTCATCACTACCTGGCCTATAGCTGACACAATTCAAAAGACCAGTGAAAATAATTGGGTTTCCAACACCAATGATCAGCTTAACTGATTATGGTAAGTCGACTGATGATCAGATTGTTAATATACATCTGCCTACCCCTAAATAATTTATCATTGTATGCTTATTGATGGACCTATACATATAAGTACAGGACTAAGACTTACTAGTAGCTTAGTGTGGGTTATTAAATCGACAATCTGCAGCTTAATCACTACCAATTTAAAAGATATATTTTATCCTGATGGTTTACTGCAAGAAGTAAAACACCCTGAATATTTAAACCAGACGGTCCACAATCTCTACCAATGAGATGCTGATTATGGGAGGTCAAAGTTCATGTAGTCATGCTGCTGTATACACTTTCCTCACCTAAGACACAAATTTAAAAAAAAAACCTTCTAAGCATGAGAGTCAATCTGCAGCAATAAATACATTTACTATAGCAAAAATAATTAATTGCATGTACCAATCTTGAAAACTTATTTCAATGAGTATCACATATTTCTATTGATCATTCAAGTTTTATTATTTATTATTTAGCATCTTACTGCCCGTTCGAGCTATATGCTAAAGTACTAATTATGCTAATGGGTTAGGAATTGGGAAGGTTGAATTTTAAGGAAGTGAGCTCACATTTGCGTGGAGGGAGAGTGGAAAACCATTTAAGAAACCCCCACCCCCAGTTCAGTCAACCAAAATTCAAACCTCGATCTTCCCATCCTTGGCAGTCTAGCTCAACACGAAACTAGCGCGTTAGCTAACTACGCCACTGAGGTGGGTGTCTCAGGTTTGATTCTTGATTAAGCCAAAAGTTTTAAAATATGGTACATAATTAGTTTGATCCTGTTTCACTAAAGGGGTAAACTAACAGTTAAGTGTTTGGTTACCATGTTTGTAATATCATTCATTAGGATGTTAATAATTTCCCTCCTTTTCTTTCTATGATCTGCAAAACAACTGGTGATTATGGCACATAGTGCCTTGTTACAGAAAAAAACTCCTACCATGGACCAAAACAGTAATGTCATGCCATGCTTCCAAGAGATGAGCACAGCCTATTAAGGTGGAAAACGTTAGTAAGCATTCCCAGTTGTGAAGATCCCTGGCACATTTTTCTCTTGTTAAATTAGCCTTCTCACCCTACCATAGGTTTCCTACTTGATCATAACTAAGGATCTCTATTTTATTAGTAGAGTGCAAAGAAATACCATACCTGTATTTTGAATAAAAACTGGGGTTACAAATTAAGTAATAGCATTCTTGGGTTGACAGTATTCTAGAGACGTTTAAAGAAACATAAAATGTAAACAAATTATTTTTGTGATTAAATTATGTGTTTCTTGATATTATTCTTAATCGTTTCTGCCTTCAATTATTGGTTTTTTCTATAAAATATGTGAAGTAAATTTTCATTTTGGGTTAATATGTATATACTTTAATGGTGCAATGTAGATTTTCCTGCTGTAATATTTCTAGTCAAAAAGTTCCCACCCCTAATATATTTTAAATTAATGAACCATTTCAAAATATTAAGCTAAATGAATCCATATGTGTTAGACAATCTTCTCAACAAAGCTGAGTGGTCAATTCACTTTATTTTTTAATGCTGTTGACGACGACTTTCTGTCACCAGCTGAAATTTCCCCTTTGTTAACTGCTTCCCACTGCCAAAAAACTTTGTCTCTTTCTGTCTTGCACTCTCTCTCTCTCTCTCTCATTTCTGGAAGCTGATGGAAGCATGATGAAACTTAATGAAATAGTAAATTTCCAGAATAACTCCTTTTGAACTATATGCTAGGAAAAAGGGCTCCTCTCCTCACTCGGCCTGCAAACTCGCTTTAGATACGGTCCGTGACTTTTAGCTGTTGCATATACAAATATTTTAAATATTTTCTGAATTAAGTGATCTTACGTTCAAATAAATTAATTAATATTAATGTGACTGCATTTATATTAAAAAATCAACCTGGTTTGAAATAAAGTAGTCATCATCATCCATCCCTAGGATAATAATACAAATTTGAGGTATGAAACCGAGATAAGTGTGATGTTATAATGTGACCCAGCAACAAAGGACTTCAAAAATGGCAGACTCCAACTCCAAAGAAATATCAAACTTTCAGAGTGGCTTCCACAACGTGGGATTCAAAAAGATAATGTTTTAATGTTTAATGTCATATAATTTGAGGTCTGCATGGCTTAGTGTTTCATTTCTGACAGCTTGTATACAACAGTAAATTCACTTTGAGATTACAAATTGGTATTCGAAATTAACTCTAAACTTTTGAATACTGTAATATAGTGGTTTACCATCACCCTGTTACACATTATTGTACCAGCCACCCGGAATTATAAATTTAAGATCTTTTGAAAATATGACTATAATAAATATGTATTATGACTATCATAAATATTTATTATAACTACTATTATTATAACTACTATGTAGCTCCTGTCCTTAAATGGAGATTATAATTCAACATACTGGCAATAAAGCATTCAAATAAACAACTTATTAAATATTAACCAAATCTTGATATCACAAAAGACACGGAAAAGCTAAACACCACTTGCATAATTTGTTGCCAAAACTATAATTAACTTGTTAGAGTGAAACAGGGAACAATTTGTTAAACAATAGCCCTTTAAAAAATTAAAGTTGTGTTCCTCATCCCAATTTAAATTATTTAGTTGTCTAAAAACCGTCAAGGCCCTTTTGTGTTCTTGTGTTCCAGGTTGTGAGTGTGGGAATGATTCCAAACACTTTATTTATGGTATAATGGTTGCATGGTGTATATGCAGTATTTGAATGTTTTTGTAAAAGTGGCATAAATATAAGGGACAGTTTTAAATTAGTTTTCAAGACACCTTGATATTATAACATCTAAGACTTTAAAAGTGGCAAAACAGTAATATTAACCTAGCATGCCTTTATTTTGCTTCTGCTCAGATATAGAATACCCCTAAAATAAGGTCTAATGCTTACCTGACGAGAGCCTGCACCATTTCAGAGCATGTGTTGGGTGAAGCAGCCATAACTACAATAGGTTCTGCTGTGAGCACCAATTCCCAAAGCAAATGGATGTGCGAGATGAGGGAGAAAAAGCAGCGAAACAAGTTGATTTCATGCACAGACGGTAGCATAACTGGAAGCATTCCAACCAGGGGTTCCCCTCGAGGACTGGTGCTGCAGGAGGAGCCATTAGAAGACACCTGAGGGCTATTACAAACCTTGCTGGTCTGGGCTGGTATCTGAGTCTAACATGGGAGATAAAAATGTGTTAATTGCAAAAAAATCACAGATATCGCATTTCATAGTTTCTAAAGGATCCAAGCAAAGATTTTAACAAATATATATATATATATATATATAAGATGTTGAATACAATTTAAATAACACACTAATAAAAATACAAAGGAATGCACTCTTAGCTCTAATCTTCATGATAGTTAAAAATGCAATGACAAGTAAAGTAGACAAAAATAAAGGATAAGAGGATGAAGTGCTCTGTGGTTGGTTAGTAAATAGTTAATATGTTACTATAAAAATAGTGATTTTCCACTTAAAAATTCTGAAATAAAATAATTGTTTACAAAAAAATTGCATAAGATTATATGTCACAGTTGGAAAAAAAATCCAATCGCTACAAATGATACTTAAAACAATAAAAAAACTGCAAAATACATTTAAATATATATTATAGTAAACACTAAAATAAATATATAAGACTTGACTAAACCAATAATTATCACACTAGAGCAAAGAAACACTTAAAATAAACAAAGTAAGAGGTTCTTTATTAACATTGCTAAGCAAACAAATGTTAAGAGCACTATAAAAAAAATTTGCTGCATAAAAAATTGCTCATGTTTTTAAATTTTACTTTTATGAACAAGGAGTTTGACTAGTTTCTTCATGGTTTAGTTCTATTCCTAACGACTAAAAATAACAAGCCAATATTTAAATACTTTCAATGTTATAATTTGTGTGTTAATCAAATTAAATGGAATATGACATGGTTCAGTGGTCACATGGCCGATGGCAGGGAGATCGAGGTTCAAATATTGGTTGGGTGTACAGAGAGTGGTTTTTCCAACATGGTTTTCCACTCTCTCTACACATTTAGGGGTACAATTCCTCTAAATATAACTTTCCTATTCCTTAAAACCATTAGCGTAATTAATACATAAGACCTATAACACAAACAGGTAGTAAAACATGGTGTTAAAAAAACTGTACATGCTGAAAATGGACTCTTACTAACATTTGATTTACTGAAACTCTCAAGCTATTTTGGGCAAAAACACCATACTGTCATGTTAATCCCTGAAATTCAACTACTGTGCCACCTTGCAAATTTTTTTAGTGAGAATTAATAACCATAATAAATTTTACTAAAAACGTGTATATTACAGCAACTATAAATGAAAAGTTGTGTGCCTTTTGTGCAGTTCTACATTTGTACCGTCCTTAAATTAATAGGAGGTCCAAAACACAAAAAAAAAATAACAGAGCAAAAAAAAACGCAATAGGAGCGAGAGCTTGGATTTCTATGCTTTGAAAACATTAAAATACCAGAAATCCGCTACTCCCACCAGTTGCGGATACAAATATTGGAGCGGTCTTCCTCACAAAGCTTTTTTAAGGATGATTTATAACTTTCAAAAATGATTCCTAAACTGAAAACTTAACAAATAACATATAAAACATAGATTAAAGTTACCTAGGGCATGGTTGATTATAGTTATGAATAATATCATGACTTGTTTCAAAAGGTATTTATTTATCCATGATTCAATCTTTATAGAAAATATATAAATATATGACAATGTTGATAATAGTTAAAGGAATTTGAGACATTAAAGGAATATATATAAATAAACAATTAGAGAAAACCTCGTAGGTTTTAAATATTACTACACAACTTGCACAAGTAGTTAAATCGCCGTTATCCTAAATAAATCACAATATGTAATAAGGCATTAACTCAATAAATAATCTTAAATAGGTTTACTTTATACAATACTTAAATCTGAAGATAAAAAAAAGGCATATAAGTTAATCCGAACAATATGTCTCACCAATACCCAAGAAAATACTCTATACTACAAAGTTAAAAACCCACAAGATTATGCAATATAAGTAATATAAATTTCTCATGAATGCAATTGATTAAAAATATTTAGAACTGACATGTTTTGAGAAAATCTTAAGGTTTCCACGGAAATATTTACATTTAATGTTCACAAAACTGAATACCCCAATATTTACTAGATTTAGTCCCATTCTACCGATAATATCATTATAGTCAATCTCAATTTGTTTACTTCGCTAATCCACAAAATGATCGATCCTAAAATATGAATATCTCGACCCTGCAACTAAATAATATTTGAAGTGATGACAAGTTAATCTTACATTATTTTTGAAGTTTAAATTAAATAGCCGAAAAAGGAATTTTGAATAAATTACAAGATTGAAAATAAGAAATAATTATCTACGCCGAAAAGTAAATTTAGATCTTACATTATGTATAACGATGAAGCTAGAGCTTCAACAGCTCTTAATCTAGCCAAGTCCAATAGTGACTCTTCATAGCACAGACGCCACTATACATACGATATATCCCAGAAGATGGAGTGACGGAACAAAAGGGTAGGAGTGGACACCTAGAATATTCGGGAAAGAAACATGCGCATGATAATATCGTTCTGGATCTATCGGGATAGTTCCACCTTCTTCCGTAACTAGGGGTGAGCAGCACATCTTCACCATCGAAGTTCTTTGTTCTTTGGCACGCCAGTATCCACGATAGCCGTCCAGTAGTACGATCAACATGTGGCGGGAGGTTGTGTTTATTCGTGAGTGTTCCTCTTTGACGCTGCTGACAGTACGGTGGGGTAAGTTTAATCATAATTTCGTCCACTCTTGCAGCAACATGCTACACATTTATTAAATTTAAAATAATAAACAGCAAAATCAACCACTATAATGTTTCAACAACTAATCTTGATGGACATATTAGCTTTTGTACTTGTGTAATAACAATTGAAATGTGCTCTTCAATTCATTTTTCCAATTTATTGAATCTCTTCTGTTAAAGTTATTTAAAAAATAAGTCTCTTTTTAGCCTTACCGTAATTCTTGCAATAACGTTTCCCAGCACAATGTTATTTGGTTACAATGTTGTTAATAGTCTGTGACCCTTTTTTTCACATAATGTTGGCCACGGGTGGTTAGAGTGCTTTTCAGCCGATTGAATCACATGCCAAGTTTTAACTGTGTGCTAACCGCCCAATTTTTATCTGCACGATTTGTTATGATTCGTGCAAGGCATCACAGGCATTCCTCCCCCCAGCCCCCCCACAATCAAACTAACAGTTTTGTGCCCGTGCAATACATGAGTCATGTAGGCAACATTACAGCCCACTCCCCATCTACGTATTGTTGAGCATGGAGCTGTAAATATAAAAATACCTACTGAGTCATAGAGACCGCTACTTTAAAGTACCAACAGAAAAAATGCAGCAGCACTTATGCAGGAGTAGGATACCTTACCCAGACTGAACAACTCTTTTGTGGTAACTTAATCAATTGATCCATGGTAAGCATCTTTTGATTTAATGCATGAGAGGGTTTCTTGTTCTTCGTGCGTGTATCTATTTTATATATTTATAGTTTCATTTTAATAGTTTATGTCTGTTCAAAATGGCGTCTAAACGTCCATGTAGTTGTCTAATTCAGTTATAACTCCTGTTGTAAGGAAAAGTAGTAAAAATGTTAGCCTAGATGTGAAAATGGACCATTTAGGGAGGGGAATTTATTGACTTTACATTGATTCTTATGGGAAAACGTAACTTTTGTGACATTTTCTATAAAGGTGCGTTTTTCAAGAACATCACTCAATGTTATAGCAGGACTTACTGTATAGTGTATATGTTTCATTGGGTTTTTTTTAGCCTATCACAACTTATACTATCTAACCTAAGGACACAAGTGCAAAGGGTAAATGTCAATGGAGTTGACTAGCACTCCTTTGGTGACATGTAGGACAAATCAATTGTAAAAATTTTGCGATTTTAAAACTATGTATTATTTAAGTATGAAATTTTTTTTTAATAATATTTGCTTATATTTTCATTAACAAATTAACTAGCTAGCTAGTATATCAATTTGTATTGAAATCTGGGAGGTCAAGGTGTGAATACTAAAGCTTTGTGTGTGTGTGTATGTGTGTGCATGCATGTGTGTGTGTGTGTGTGCGCGCGCGTGCATGTGTGTGTGTGCGCGTGCATGTGTGTGTGTGCGTGCATGTGTGTGTGTGCGCGCGTGCATGTGTGTG
>CABFWB010002562.1:0-22394 GCA_902151455.1 Timema bartmani | reverse complement strand
AACTTGGTTGGATTACGTCGAAAGGCATTAAGTGAGGTTGGCTCCAGTAGATGCTGCCATCTGACCTCGGGGCGCGAACTAACTAGTAAATAATTTAGAGGAAGACATGATTTAAGCGCCAAGTAATAGATTACGAAATTTAAATAAAGTAAAATATGTTTAATTATATGTAAAATTAGGATGATAAAAAAAATGTTTTGAATATATAAATAATTAGAACGATAATATGGTCAATGCTTTCAAATACTCCTTAGGTCAAATCAATTACATTACAAGATATGTTTGCAATTTAGTAAAAGGAAGAATATTAGAATCTTTAAAAAGGTTAAAGTTTTTACTTTCTTATAAAAAGAGAAAGTACTATAATCATCCAAATTTTTTACCTCGAGATTAAGATCAAGCTTTAGGTTTTGTGTGTGTCTGAACCAAAAAAAAAAGTATTTTACAATTCTGTCTGGCAATCTATCTGGCCTTGGCCACGGATTTGACAAGTTTTGATGGATTTGTTCAACCATGATATTTATATATTTTAGGGCAATACCTTTGGGCATTTTTTTTTATTTTGACCCTATCCTTCAGATTAAGGGTAGTTAACTGATGAGTGATATTTTTGAATTCCAAATTTTTCAAAAATGGCTATAAGGATTTTTTGTTTAAAATGGATACATAGGGAGTGTTTTCACCTGACTGTAAGCTTGTTTTGGGGAAGAATTTGTTAAACTGAAATGATTTTAGAAATGTAATATTTAATAAAAGGGCTTAGCAATTGGGTCAAAAATGGATATCTGCTAAGATTGTTAAATTATAAATATATATATTAATTTGTTTAATAGTAATGCAATGTAAAAAGAAGAGGATAGAAGGGTAGAGTTGTTCTATAGGTGTGTAAGAGATTTGCTATGGAGAAGAGAAGTACCCTTGAAGTGTAAGGAAGTGTTGTATTGGGTGTGCTTTGTACCCATTGTTACATATGCAGCAGAAACATGGACAATGAATGTAAGCGATACTAGGAAAGTGGAGACCATGGGAATGAAGTTTGTGAGAAGCATATTAGCTTTCACAAGGAGAAACAGGATTAGGAATGAAAAGTGGGGGTACAGGGAGTACATGAAATAGTAAAAGAAGCAAGATTGAAATGGTATAGGCATGTAATGAGGATGGAAAGAGAGAGGATGTCAAAGAAAATGTAGGAAATGAAGTGTGTAGGAAACAGACAACAAAGGAGGCCAAGAAAGAGGTGGGAGGAGCAGATAATACAAAGTGCTCATGTGAGAAGAGAAGAATGGAAGAAATTAAAGGAGGGAGAATGGTGGAAGGATAGAGGAAGATGGAGACATTTTACTTAACTGACCTGGCCACAAGCTGGAAACTGTTGATATGATAGTGATGATGAATGTAATATATATTTGTTTTTCTTTTAAAAAAATCATTAAATAGTTTACTAATGATTTATTTTTGAAAAAAATTGAATTTTTTTTCAAAATATCTCTGAAAATTTTGTTCAAAATTGGTATTTGAATACTATTTTAAATGAGGAATTTTTCAGACATGTGAGAAGCCTGATTTGGAGCAGGGATATGCCAGACAAGTGCAAGGGAGTGATCTACAATGCCTATCACCTACCAATATTGACGTACACTGCAGAAACATGGGTATTGAAGTAACAGGATAGGAGCAGAATGCAGGCGAGTGAAATGATATTTCTGGGGAACAGGATTGATGTGAAAAAATTTTACAAGATGAGAAATGAGAGTGTAAGAGAAAGAGTAAAGGAAGAGCCAGTTCAGGACAGGATAGAAAGGGCATTACTAAGGTGGTATGGCCATGTGAGAAGAATAGAGATAAAAAGGATGTCCAAGAGGATTTTCGATATGGAGGTGGGGTAAGAGGCCAAGATGAAGACCAAGGGACAGATTGCTGAAGGGAGTAAGGAGGAATGTGGAGAAGAGAGGAGAGGACTGGGTTAAGGTGGAGGAAGAGAGGTGGTGGGAGTAAAGGAGGCGGTGTAGAGGCTGATGTTCTAAAGAGACCCAGCCAGTGGCTGGAAGCTGTTCATGATGATGAATTTTAGAAAATTTGAAATATTTCAAAAATGGTCTTTAAGAGTTGAGTTCAACATGGGTATCTAGAAATAGTTTTTATGCTACATAAAAATAAGTGTTAATTTTACAGACACAAATCATTTTAAGGTACAGTATAGTCTTGGAAACTGGACCTAATGTAGACTGAGATGGTGTCGAGTTATTGAAATGTCGAGTTTTACAAATGAACTTGCATAAAATGCATGTTTACTTTATCATGTTTACTAAACAAGGATAAATCACAGTACAGTATTGAGTATTATAGGTACAGTTGTACTGTACTGTAGTATTGTACGGTACACTAACAGTAATATACATAGAGTACAACATATTATGTGTTAATAATGGTGTATACACATTCGTGTAATGTACTGTACTGAATTTCTGTATTGTACATATAATATTGTATTGATTCAAATAACAAGTTATTGAATTGGAAAACTAACAAACACAGCACTTATAAAAACACCAAAGCACGACTGTTCCACTCAAGTTACACAAACAAACTGAGGGCTTATACAGTTGAATGACCTTGGATTGTTATGAATGACACCAACAACAGTGTGCACGTGCGCGTGTTGAGTTAAATGGAATGTTGAGTTATCGAGTATTGAGTTTCCGATACTCTACTCTAGTTAACAAATAAGTGATTTTTGAAAATTTTATTTTCAAAAAAAATTTGAACATTTTTGTTAAAATTTATATATGAAGAATGTTTATTGTGATTAAATATATCATGAGTTGGTTTTTCTGGAAAAACTTTCTTATGGGTAGTTTATTGAAAATCTACTTTCATAAATTCTATTTCAAGCTTTAAACACTATAAGAAAAAGTTTGTATTATTAGGATGTACATTATTCAATGTGTTGAAACAACGCCCACCTACATTTACAATAGTTTCAAATAAACTGAATGTTATTAATTGCATAATAAAAAAAAAGGTTGACCTAGATTAAAAAGCCATCAATTAAATGTGTGGGGGTGGAGGCGGGGAGGGGGGAGGGGGGGGGCACAGCCATGTATTGCTTTATTCATGGTCATAATATAGCATTGAACTGGTAGCCCAATCTACTAACTTCAATATGAAGTACTCAGACTGGCTGAAAGTACAGTGGTCTATTAATAGATGGCATTACAATAACTTGTTGCAATGAAACATTGATTTGCGCCTGCGCCAGGGAACATTCGGTCAAACAAAGACGTTAAATGCCCATGCCAAAGAATGGGTTAGTAATGATGAATGTCAATGTTTTAATAAGCATATTATACCTAGTTTGATTGAATTTTAGTTTAAAGTTCCAAATACCGAACTGTCAGTAAGTCAAACCCTTGTGAGTTGTACAATAGTGCGTAATAAACATATCAATGTAACAGAAGTGTTGACTTGTATCATTAATTAGCATTCCTCCCATATATGGGTTGGACTATATTATTTCCTACACACATTTAAGTCCTATTATATTTTTAGTTTTATTCACTGTCTATAGAATGACACATTCACCAAATATATATTTTAGTGTATTTATAAGGTTCTTCCGGAAACATGTCAATCTTTGAATGTGAGTAGCCATTAGATTTTCAAAAAATGACCTATCAAGTTCATTCACTCAACTTCCACACCGGAACTCGCTAAAAATGACAGACAAGTTGATGTAATTTTAAACCATATCAAAGAAGTTTAAGAGTTCTTTGGCAATTGTAAGACAAATTAAAAGGGAGAGGTCAAAGTAATGTTATATTTAAAGAACATAGTGGATTATTTTAAAAAAAACTTTAGAAGCATTACCAGTGATGTCTTGCAAGGCTTGTATTAATTATTTGAAATTGGAAAATTTTTAATAATCATCCAAGATTTCAAATTTTGCAAAAACTATAGGCTTTTTTTAATAAAAAGAGTTTAATCAACGTTGAAACTTTTTTATATATATTCTAAACTATTAAATAAACAAATGCACCCATTTTGAAAACATGAATAATTAAATAAAATAGAAAATAATGTCACAATCCACCCTCCAGTGGGCCGGATCTGTCAGGATAGCTTGCAGGACAGGTTAGGTTGCTGGCAAGGTAGTTGAGTGGGTTCGAAATAATATGTGGGGTTATTAATTTTGGTTTAATAGAAGTACTAAGAGATATTACAAAATGTGATGTTAAATGAAATATAATAGAAATATAAGAGATTGGACGTGTGCGCATGTGGAAGAACTGGCTTTCTCTTAAGGACTTAGACTGTTGGGATGACTGATACGTCTCGTGACCCCCTACAGACCTCGAACTCGGAACCCTAGGCTCGAAAGTTGTCCTCTAAGTACAAGTGCTACTGATGACCTGAAGATCTAGTCTGCTAGGATCCAGTGTCGGACAGCGTAACTGCCTCCAAAATTGATGATGTGTTAGCCATGATGACATCAAAATAAAGACTTTTATAGCTTGAGCTGGCCGTTTTACTCCCCCAACTTGAGCAACAATGTTGTGAGTAGTCAGCATTCCTCTTTAATATTTTTAATTCTTTACATCATATTCGCTAAACTAACACTTTCAGTCACGTACATCCAAATAAGTTATGTAAATCAAAACAAACCCCCCCAACATTGCTCAGAGTCATGACAGTAAGATCATTTTTATAAAACTAATGAAGTGCCTGATTAAAAGGAGTATTTTGCTAGCATAAATCAAGTAAAATAAAATTTACCCTCATTATATTTAATAGAATTAAACTATATCATAGAACATTAAGAGTGCTGCTGCTTCATACACTAAAATATAGAAAATTAATATAAATTTAAGCTAATAGGTTCATAGCCTATATATGGACTTAGATAAATTAAAGTGTGACATTCTAGAGGTTTTAAGATCGGTCTACCTCTATCTATTTTTTTTAAATTTCTAATATTGACCTTACGTATTATTATTATTTATAAAACATTTTGTTTAAAATGTACTATATACATATATGATACTGAAAGTAAAATTTACATATAAATAAAGATGCGCAGGCTACATAATTTTATGGTTTACTTACAATATTGTACAAAGGAAAACCATATATTTTTACTATGAATAATTTCATTGGAAATTTCAAATTAAAATAAGGATAATCACTAGAAATTTGAATTAAAACTTGGGCTTAAAACACTTTAATTTATCAGTGTTCCGAGAGTGAGCCTCTTATGATTATTTGCTAAAATTACTTTTTATTTACTGGTGGCATTGTTTTCATCACAGCTGCTTTCATTCTGACCTTCATTAAGACCTCCATAAAATGGCCTTAGGTTGGGGATGAAAGGAACACAAGAAAAGGTCAGTGTTTTTGCAGGTTTCATACAAAAACTTTTTTTTGTCAAAATAAATCAATTATTAATTCAGTATAAACCAAGAGTTTAATTTTCTTCACCTGGTGAGTTCAACATTTCTTGACTATTTGTCAAGGGTAACCTGGAATTTAATGACAACTTTTTCTTTTCATTTAAAAAGTTTGTCATCTAAAGCCACTATACTCATGAGAGATATTCAACAACTGTTGATATCCCCAGGTGAAGAAAATTAAACTCTATGTTTGTACTAAAGCAGATTTTATTTATTTTTTTAGCCAAAAAAAAAAAGTATTGCTATAAAAATTGCAAAAACAATGGCCTTTTCTCGATTTTCCTAAATCCCCATCTTAAGAAAACTTAGTATTAAGAAGATGATTGCAAAGTATTAAGAAGATGATTGCAAAGTATTAAGAAGATGATTGCAAAGTTGTATAATAATTGGCAATTTTGCCTATAGCTACTATCAATGTGTGATTCACATTAATAATTCTATATTAATTAAATGTTTTGTCGATCAGTTTACCCAATCGTACACGCTTGTTTGATATATTGGTTTATTTTTCATCTGTTTTTAATATTTCAAAAATTAATTTTAGCAACCGAGCTCGATTATTACCTTCTGAAAGTAGCCCCGTGGTAGAAGTTTGTCTTTGACTTGACGAAAGTAGACATAGCCATAATAATACCCTGGATTACACTGCAAGTAGACAGGACACTTGTGGTTGTACATATGATGCTCTGGTAGCAAGCTGTGATGGCCTGGTGATTGTCTGATCCTCATGTGGAACTGAGTGTCACCCATGCAACCCGAATTAGAATCAGGGAATGCCAGGTAGCAAATGTTAGATTTTTCTTGTTCAGAAAGTTTTACATGACCAGGATATATAAACTGAAACCAAATAAAGAAATGTTCATTGTGCAATTATTAAAAAAATTTACATTGTTAATTAAAAGAGAGCAGTTTCAATAAACAAGTAGGGTAAGGGTGTGTGGATATGAACAAGCTAGTTTAAAAAGTTTTGATTTTATACATAAAACTTGCTCCATGGCATAAGAAACTTGAAAGTCCATTCTAATGTTATCCTCTCATCTGCATCTAGGTCTTCCCAATGGTCCCTACCCATTGGGTTTGCCAGTCAGTACCCTTAAAAAGTTTCTATAGTCTCCCATTCACACTGCATGTCTTCCCACCGTAATCTATGAGACTTGATTATTCTAAAAATCTACTGTGATAAGTACAGGGTATGTAACACATCATTGTGTAGCCTCCTCCACTCCCCTGTAACCTCATCCCTTTTTGGGCCAAATTTCTTTCCAAGCTACTTGTTTTAGAACATCCTTTAATTCTTTTTTTTTGTGTGTGTAAGTTAAAAGACCATGTTTTACACCATTAGAGAACAACTGGTAGAATAATTGTTCTGTGTATTCTGAGTTTTATATTCCTGGATATCAGGCAAGATTTCAACAGCTTAATGACTGAGTGATTGTAATATTTTTCTAATTTCCAATCTAATATCATTATATCTACTCGAAATTGTTCAGAAATATTTAAACTCAATAACTCTGTCAAATGATATGTTGTTTGCAGTAATCTCAAAATTATCATCCCCAATCAATGTTCTTAGTGTGATTATATACTTTACAGTGTTTACTTCTAAGCCTATTTCCTAACTAATCTCTTATAAAAGTATGCATATTTTTATAAAAAATAATTTAAATTATCATTTTTGGGCTTTACAAAAATAAAGTATATGTGAATTTATTTTGTCGTATAACAAAGTTGGGAGCTTATGTTTTATATATTTAATGGAGGTATTTAGCATGCACTTTCTAAACCAGCTAGTTATATCAGCACACGAGAATGTTTATAAACAAAAGTGAAAGAGCCCA
Source organism: Timema bartmani (assembly GCA_902151455.1). NCBI lineage: Eukaryota > Metazoa > Arthropoda > Insecta > Phasmatodea > Timematidae > Timema > Timema bartmani. Next base: position 15,109 of record CABFWB010002562.1, on the reverse strand, counting down.
CCAATTTTGGCAGGAAAGGTATTTTCAGATATCTTCCGGAGTTATTTTACATGCCACAATCGACATTGACTGACGACTTTACTTTCCCTTCGAAGGAAATATGCTACATATTTCTATCGTTCAAGAAAAATTTGTTGATCAAGGCTGAGTTTGAACTCAGAAACATCGATCTCTGAGGCGAGCACTTTACCCCAAAATTACAAAGGTCAACAAGGGGAGCATATGTATAGGGAAAATGTTCACAAGCAGCATATTTGAAAATACCAAAACAGGCAGGAAAATGAAAGAGACATAAAATTGCAAAACAATCCATATCTTTTCATTTTAAATAACCCTTATTCTCTTAAAATTAAAGGGTTAACTTCAGAAGTCCAATTGTAACTGTAGGTATATTTGTGAACTAATATGTATTTTATTTACATTAAACAGGATTATGATATTTGGTTATGTGCATGTACATGGTTTAATTTACTATAATGTAAAAGTTCTCAAATGCATCTGCAATTATATTTTTCTATATGTAAATAAAACTTAATGATGCTGTTAAGATTTTGTTAAGATATGACAGAATCTATTTGAAAGTGGGCCCTATCAGAAAGTAAAATAAAAAAGGTCCTCTTGATTAAAATTAACAAAGACACATGAAAACACAGGTTTATGGAAAATTATATTGGTTTTGTAATGTATCATATTTATAATTTATTTACAATTTAAACTTAAATTATGAATGGCTTCTTTTTAGCACTGACACTACCCTCCAACTTGTCAGGAATGCAAAAGATGACAGTTTATCTACATTGTTGTTGATTTCTGCAAGCTTATCCTTAATGTAACTTATTATTTAATCCAAGGTTAATCCTTATTGTAACTTATTATTTAATCCATGGTTTAGGGTTTCTTGCAAACATAATTACAAATCTATGAAAGAAATTAGAAATAATCCCTAGGTTTTATTATTATTATTATTATTATTAGCACCGCGTCTTACTACCCGTTCAGGTTATACGCACTAACGCTAATGTGTAATGGTAGGGTGATTGTGAGATGAAATGGAGGACCTACAGTTTAACGTGGAATCCGAACCACGGTGGAGGCCTGGCATTACACACATCTTGTCAGAGGTGAAAGAAGGGTTTGGCAATCAGATAAATTTGTGCCGGGACCGAGGATTGAACCCCAGATCCCCAGCACAGAAGTCCAACACCTTAGCCCTAGACCACGTCACCCAATAATAATAATAATAATCCCTAGGTGAATGAGTTGGATATCATAAGAGGCCATTACAATGAAATGTTCATTTCATAAATTATTTTTTTGTTAAAATAACAACAAAATATTGTGAATATATCGATTCATCATATTAATTTGTTAAGGTACCATAACCTAAGTTTAGTCCTAATATGTTGATATTTTGGAAATGAAAATTAAAACTATCCCCAGTAATTTTAATAATTTATTACTAATTCTAACTTAACCTAGCTTTTTGATTATTGACACATAGAGGGGTTGGCTTTTGTTAGGTGGGAGTAGGCCTAGTTTATAATTAGGGGGAAGTACACATCATGTAGAGAATATAAGATTATTTTTGACAAACAACATATTAATATTTTATGATTATTTTAACAAACAAATTAATATTAAAAATCAATTAATAATGTTCAGTGAAATCTCCCTTAACAAGCACCTCTAATAGTGGATTCTTATTTATAACAGACTGTTTAATTTCCCCAGCATAATAACATTGTATCTAACGGTGAAACAACTTGCCAATATCAGAATTTTTTTACAACGGATGTGAACACTGTTAGAGATGCATATTTATGCATTAAAATCTCTAAACCAAGGATAAAAATTGAAAACACCAGTTCATATATGGTATTTTACTGTAGAAATGCCATTCCCTCAATTCACCTATTGGCTCAATACCTTGGCAATTTGAAGTGTCCCTCTCTAGGGAAAGTTTATAAAATAGCCTACAGAGTAATGACTACTGTACTTCAAGGTCGTTCCTCCCTCCGCTTCAGAGCCTTGAGCGGGGGTTGTTCCGTCAGTTTAGTTTGTGATAGTGCACACACATATAGGCTTAAGGTGGGAACACACTGCTATGCCGTCATATGAGCTCATGTGACCTCACACAGTAAAGATATGACGTGACGTGCTGTACATACTCACACTATAGTCACGTCAAGTCACTCAACCATGCGCTCTCGTTTTGTTTTCAGTAATACATTTCTTATCTAAAGCTCTTTAGTCTTGGACTAACCATGGAGAAAAGTGGATCAAACAGTTCATCCGAGTTTGAAGAAGTGTTGGAAAATGTTTGTGCAGTATTAGTGGCTAATACAGTGACTCATAGTAAAAGGGTGTGGTTTCACCAAATAAATTTGAAAAGGAAGGAAAAGGGCGAGTTTTATAGTTTGGTTAAGGAACTTAGAGAACACCCAAGTCGATATGCAATGTATTTTAGGATTACAAAGGAATAATTTCAGTTCTTACATGATCTTTTAAAGGAGGATATAGTAACCATAAACACTCAGATGAAAGAAGCCATCAGTACTGAGGAAAAGCTCGCAGTGTGTTTAAGGTGAGTGAAATGACAAAATACTGATTTTTTTAAATTTGTTTATTTAAGTTTTACAAAAAGGTTCAAGTAGGTAAATATTTTCATGAGCAAAAATCAGGGTCTATTCTTGTAGCACATTTTTCTCTCTCAAATAGAAAAACTACTTAATATGATCAATATTGATGAAGTCCTGAAATATATTGTGGTGAGCTTACTTGAGGTTCCAAATACTCACTGTGGATTGGATCATTTCAAAGAGGCATAGTATATCCTCCGGTTCCTGAAGAGCACAAAGCTGCAGACCCAGTAGAAATTGGGCGTGGAGAGAATGATGTTTCATTATATGTGGAATTGTGGGATGCGGGGGAAGCAGATGATTGTCGATACTGTGCTTGCTCACCCATTGCGATTTGCGTTTGAAGGACAGCCTGGCTTACCTGTAATTTAACTTTAGCCAGTTCTAGAGGAGGAAGTGTCTTTGTGGTTTTTGCTAAACTCAGAAAAAACATATCTGTGTCATCTAAGTCAAGGCTTGATTTTTTTTCCCTTCATGTCTGATTCTTCTCATAGTTGAATTTTCCCTCATAATTTTTACCATTTGATAAATACCATTGTCTCCTCCATCTCACTTTTTTTTCTTAATACCAATATTTTGACAATTTACATGCGTTTTATGTGGAACATTTAAGATGCAATATAATCCTCTCTGTTGAGTTTGAGGAATGTCTTGACTGGATGGAACTTCATCATTAAATATGTTCATATCATCTCCTGATCTGTGATTAGTGCTTATTTCTGGGCTATAAACCACCTTTTCATGGGCTATAACCCACCTCTTCATGGAGTTCATCCACTTCCTGAAGATTGCTCTGAGTCTTGCTCGTGCCAAAAGAGGGCAAAAGAAATGACATTTATTGTTCAAACTTCCGTGGAGGCATTTATGTTGCTCCATCTCCATTCTTCTTATTCCATCGCCGGCTCAGTTCGTTCATGAAACATTTCTGTTATTTTTCCCACGTATCTTTCGCAGTCCCAGCTGAAAAAAAAAACAAGATTTTTTTAATAAAAAATATAAAATAAAATATAAATATATAGAATAAAATTATAATAGATTTAAATGATATCTTATGTTTATTTACAGAAGTATTTATAGTAATAATTTTATTTTCAGGTTCCTGGCCACTGGAAACTCGTTTAGAAGCCTAGGATTCAGCACAGTAGGAATGATATAAGTGTTTGTGAAGCCATATAGAAAATATTGGGTCCTCTTTTTATGCCCAAGCTAAATGAAGACGTTTGGAAAGCTTCAGCAGAAAAATTCCGGGGTCTTTGGCAGTTTCCAAATTGTCTGGCAGCAATTGATGGGAAGCACATTGCTATTCAGTGCCCAATTGTTGGAGGGCCAAAATACTTACACTAAAAAGGTTTTCATTCGCAAGTTCTCCTTGCACTAGTTGATGCTAAGTATAAATTCATTTGTGTAGATGTAGGCACATATGGTAAGTAACAGTAATGGTAATGTTTTTTCAATATCTGTGATTGGGAAAAAACTCAAAGACAAGACAATGAACATTCCACCCCATATAACTTTGGTTGAAAATTCTGTTCCATTCCCATATGTAAGAGTTGAAGATGAGGCTTTTCCCCTCAAAACATATTTACTTAGACCATACAGCAGACATCACCTAGGAGGGGACGAAGGCAAAAAGGTCTACAGTTATCATTTGTCACAGGCTCAACGGGTCGTTGAAAATGCTTTGGGTACTCTAGCTTCCCAGTGGAGAGTCTTTCGTCAGCCTTTGGAAGTACAACCAGAAACTGTCGATAAACTGGCACTGGCATCTTGTTGCCTCCATAAAATGCTCTGCAAAGAACACAATTCTCCTGATGAAATTGAGCAACTATGTTTGAGGACTTCTGCTAAGCAAAAGTTGCTGCAAATGAGGAGGAATGCACCCCGAGAGCCAACAGATGTTAGAGATTGCTTCAAAGATTATTTCAATTCACCTGTTGGCTCAGTACCTTGGCAATTACCCACGATCCAACGAGGACTTCACTCATTATAATCATACTAGAATAAAATATCAGAACGTATCCTCTCTAGTTTGTACTTAGTTGATAGATAGTGGGGAAAAAAAGCATTCTACATGCACAGTTTTTTTTTGTTTTTAAGCTTACAGCTGTTTTTCTCCAAAAGTATGCAAAATACAGAAAAAAAATTAATAAAAGTTGTTTAGTGTCGAGGGGGGACGAGAACATCATTATTCATGTTTTTATTTGGTGGATGTTTTCAAAGTTATTTTAAGGTGAATATATTTTTTATTTGAAACTTATAACATTTGTATCGGCATCTGAATACAACCCAAAAAACAAACAGTTTTTGTTTGAAAGATTTTTTTTATTCAATTTTGATTTTCTAAAATATGTTATAATTGATCACTACATTATAACAATGAGTGATTTATTATTTATTACTAAACGTTAATAATTTAAGGTATTATTGTTTTACTAACCCAAAGAATTACAATAGGGGTCTTCGTTATTAGATTTTTTCCACGGGTCTAACTAAAGTATATTGTTTATAAAACAAAGCCTACTATGATCAAAGAACTTCGCCAAAGGATTACCACAACTTACAGAAATATCATAGAAATGAAATAACTTTGAAAACGTCCACTAAATCAAATAATGCTGTTCTCTTTCCGCCTTGAAAGCACACAACTTTTGTTCGGAAATAATTTTTATATCTTGCATACTTTTCGAGTTAAACAGGTGGTAACTTAAAAAAAACATGTATATAACCAATTACAATAGTTATAGGCCCACAATATTTTGGTTTTGTCTCCTAATTTCAAGTGTATACTTTTAACACCCCAAAAAAATTGAGTTTGTATATGAATAAATAAAGTAAATATGAAATAAAACCTACGTTTTATTTTCAACTCCTTCCCAATCTCTTCCCAAGCGTTGGTCTCATTTCCTGGTCTCTGTAGTCTCCTGACTTGGCATCATAAAGAAAAGCTCGGCTACGCACTTTTTCAATAAGCATTTCCTCCATAGTTAACATACTCTAACAACCAAGAAAACTACACGACTTGTCCACTTACGACACTTCAACGGACTCACAGCTCATGAAATGTGATGCCGTAGATATTGTGAGAGCGTGTGAGGGCGTGACGAGACATGAGGAGACATGACATCACGTGATGTGTATGTAGTGATGCCAGTATGAATGCGCACCCCTCTAATCAACAGAAATAAGTCCACTCACACTTTGATTGCTTACGTGAGCTTTTGTGACCTCAAGTGACGTGACACCAATGTGTCCCCACCTTTACAAGCTTGAAGGCCTACTGTTCACAAACATTTAATTCCATTCACTTTCATATTATTATGTATACTAAGCCATCTGTACAGTAGGCTAAAAGCAATATTTATTCACATGTCATAATTATCTCGCATACAATACTATGCAATGCAGTAAATAGATTATTGTAGTTAATATCCATAGAATATAGGTTCATAAGGTTTACACGGGGTTCAAGTGCTATGATCTTTAAAAAACATGTTTTTCCTAATAACGGACACTTCTTAACAACATACATTTTATTGATTGCCAGTAAGAGATTTCATTATAATTTTGTATTTATTTTGACAAAAATTGGTGACCTGGCGGTCTAGGGGTAAAGGGTCAGACTTCTGTGCTAGGGTCCGGGGTTTAAGCCCCAGGCCCGGTACAGATTTATCTGATTTCCAAACCCTTCTGACAAGACGTGTATTAATCACAACTTGTGGATGTGAGGAATGCCAGGCCTCCACTGTGGTTCGGATTCCACGTTAAACTGTAGATCCTCCATTTCATCTCACAATCACCCTACCATTACACATTAGTGTAAATGTGTACAACCTGAACGGGTAGTATGATGCGGTGCTAATATTATTATTATTAATAGTAATAATAATAAAAAAAATAAAAAAATAAACTTAAAAAAGAAACGAGATAGGGGTCAGCCATATTGTTTAAAATGACTTAGAATGCATCAATTTGAGTTCAAGAGCATGTGAGACACCTAAAACAATCTCACAAACTAGATCTAATAGTAATGGTTTTTTATAAGGCTGCTAAAACCTTCTACAATGACCACATTTCTCATTCTTTTGTAACAAACCATGCTCTTGCAAAATGAAGTACTATTGTTCTTTTATCTTGAATGTTGGTAAAAATGATGTTGTCTGCCATCTTCTCTTGACTATGCCATCTAAATATCAAGTTATTGTCACTGCCATAGAGACACTATCTGCTGATAATCCCAACCTGGCATTCATAAAAACGCGCCTACTTGATGAGCAGAGCAAACGTCAAGCAGAAGGTATTGATGGATGCAGCCAATCATTCTCTAGTGTTACTGATAGGAAGGCTACAAAATTGAAATCTTCGCAACCAGAATGTTGTCCTAATTGTACAGAAAGCATTTCAAAGCAAGTTATTGGTAGTAAGTGTTTTTTCTGCCATAAAGCTGGTCACTTTCGTTCAGACTGCCCGAAATTGAAAGGCAAGAAGCAGCAAAAGAATTTAACACGTAAAGCAAACGTAGCTGAAGCTAGGGATGATGAATTTAGTTTGACTGTGTCAACATCAGTGGCCTGTTGTGATGGATCTGTGTGGTTCCTTGACTCTGGCGCCACTGAACATATGATCAGTGATAAAAATATTAGTTTGGTCTCAAATAAGAGACGCCTATCAAAGTCTATCAAAATAAAAATTGCTAAGTCAGGGTCGATGTTGTGTGCTGAAGAGATCGGAGATATACATGCGTCTGTGACTCATAAAGGTAATCAAAACTTTATCAAACTTTCCAACGTACTTATTGTCCCTGGATTACAATTTAATTTACTCTCAGTTAGTAAAATGGACGCTTAATGGTTTAAAGTTGTGTTTGAAAAGGGGAATGCTACCATTCTGAAGGGTGATATTTTTGTGGCTGTTGCCAGTCAATCTGGTAAAGTGTATACAATGTATCTTTCACCTCGTGAAAAAGCATGTGCTGGTGTTGCTAGTTCCATTGTAGCATCATCTGATTTGTGGCACAAGAGGCTTGGTCACATAGGCAAAACTGGTTTAGTTCACTTAAGTAAGATTGTAGATGGAATCAAGTTTGATCCAAGATCAATCCTTGATTTATGTGATTCTTGCATACAGGCTAAACAAACATGTATTCCTCACACAAAGCCATGCATTAGAGCTAAACGCCCTTTGGAGATCATACACAGTGATCTTGTAGGGCACATTAAGCCCGTATCATATGATCAAAAAAGGTATCTGCTTACCCTGATTGATGACTATAGTCACTTTACAGTAATTTACACTCTAAAGGCAAAGTCTGAAGTATATTCATACTTCAAACAATTTGAAGCTATGGCAACAGCTCACGTTAACCTAAAGATAAGTCACTTTAAGTCAGATAATGGTGGTGAATTCTTGTCGCAGGAAATGCTCGATTATTTAAAAAAGAAAAGTATTCAGTCAGAGTTTATGATCAGGCATACCAGTCAGCAGAATGGGGTCGCAGAAAGAATGGGACATAGTATCATGGAGAAAACACGCTTTTTACTCCATCATTCTTCTCTTGATAAGTCACTCCAGCAGAAATGTGGTATGGTGTAAAGCCTGACATGTTAAAACTGAAGGTTTTTGGCTGTGTAGCACATCTTCGATTACCTAATCAAGTTTTTAAAAGTAAACTTGACAGCCGCTCGAAAAAGTGCTACTTTGTTGGTTACTGCCTGAATGGTTACAGGCTGTGAAGTCCACAGGGACGAAAAATCATACGTGGGCATGATATAATTTTTGATGAACATTCATTTATAGCCAGTGATGTTATTGGTTCAACTCCCTCTCAAACTACTGAGGTTATCGGTTCGACTCCAAATGAAAATTTACTGAGGAATTGCAGGAGGAGCAGTCTTCAGGAGGAGAACCATAGACAATTTCTGATGTAGAAGAGACTCTTGAACCTGGCGAGGAACTTGAACCTCTGCGTGGGAGCACGAGACCTTGCACTGAACCTGCATACCTAAATGACTATGGCATACTGGCTCTTGGTGCTGAGTCATTTATTGACAACTTGCCAGAAACCTTTGAGTACACCCATAGTAGAGATGATGCCCAACAATGGATGGCTGCAGTTGAAGAAGAGATGTACTCATTGAAGAAAAATGAGACCTGGACCCTTACTGACCTGCCATCCGGTAAACTAGCTATCAACTGCAAGTGGGTCTTCAAAATGAAGCAGGATGAAAATGGACAGCTTGACAGGTACAAGGCAAGGTTGGTGGTGAAAGGCTGTGCACAAAAGAAAGGGTTTGACTACAATGAAACATACTCACCCGTAGCCCATTTAACTACTGTCAGAACCCTGCTTGCCATCATAAACAAAGAAGATTTAATTGCCTTCCAGTTGGACGTGAAAAATGCATTCCTACATGGAGACCTTTCTGAAGAGATATGTATATGAAGCAGCCACCTGGCTTTGTAACTGAGAGCAACCTTGTTTGTAAGTTACACAAGACTCTCTATGGATTGAAGCAGGTACCACGGGAGTGGAATGCTAAACTTGACAAATTTGTGAATTCTCTCGAATTTAAGCAGTCTGAAAACGAAAAATGTATGTACTTCGACTTCAGCAATAGCATAAAAACTTACCTTTTGGTTTACGTAGATGACATAATTTTGGCAGGGAACAATCTGCAGAAGTTGAGTGACATCAAAACATATCTTATGTCAGAATTCGAGATGAAAGATCTTGGAGGTTTGCACAGCTTTCTAGGTATAAAAATTGATCAGAAATCTGATGGTATGTTCCTTAGTCAAACAGCCTACTTGAAAAAAGTTCTCAAGAAATTTGGTATGGAACAGTGCAAACTTGTCAAGACACCGATGGAGGCAAAACCGCCTGAAATAACTACATCAGAATGCATAATCCAAAAAAGCCCATACCGTGAGCTTGTTGGTAGGTTGATGCATATGATTCTCTATAATCGCCCTGATGTGAGTTTCTCATTGAATTTATACAGCAGGTATCAGAGCAATGCAACAGAAGCACATTGGATTGGACTCAAATGAATACTACGATACATTCAAGGAACACTTGAAGTTGGTCTCTTCTTTCCGAAGAACTGTGATGTCGCCTTACAGGCCTATGTTGATGCAGACTGGACCAATGACAGCAATGATCGTAAATCTACATCTGGGTACTTATTCCAAGTTTATGGTGCCACTGTTGGTTGGACTACACGTAAGCAGACTACAGTCGCCCTGAGCTCAATGGAGTCAGAGTTTGTCTCCCTGTCAACCGCCTTATCTGTCCTACTCTGGTTGAGAAGACTTATCCAGGACTTTGGGATCATTCTAGGACCCACCAAGGTGTACGAGGACAACCAGTCCTGCATAAGATGTTTGGATAAATGGGAGCATCGAAGACTAAAGAATATTGATGCCAAATACAACTTTGTTCATGATTTGTATCTAAATGGTGTTATTGATGTGATTTATTTGGAGACAAATGAACAATGTGCTGACATTCTGACAAAGAGTTTGGTTGGAAACCAGTTTGAGTACTTTCGTAATTATATTGGTTTAATCAAATGCTGATTCACTAGAGTTTATTTGTATGTATTTAAGGGCACATGTAGGACATTTTGCCTAATTTTTGTGGTTGTATTAGAATTGAGGAGGAGTGTTAAAATAGGCAATTCTATGCAGGGATATTCTAGTTTAGGTTGGTACCACTGTTAAATGTGCCGGTTGTTTTTTTTAGCTGATCTGTGTCTATGCCTATGAACCTGTGTAACACTTGAGTCATGCTCGTAGTTATTATAACATATGTTTGGTCAAGTCTAAAACCAGTTAATTATTTCTATAAGCCTGCGTACTCTGACAATTAATGGGTGCGCCAATGGCCCTTTAAAATATTAATAAAACTTGTCTGCAACGGGGAACAACTTTCCTCTTGAAAACTGTTTGCAATTGTTGTTTAAAACAAACAAAACCATTGACAAGTTTTTTTTTCTCCCATCCCAAAATAAAGGAGTGTTTTTATAATGTACCTATGTCCAAGGCCTTATGTCAGCATAATTATATTTATACATGTAAGCAAAAACATTGAAATAAACACTTTTAAACTATAATAAGCGGTTGAAACTAGAACAGTAGCAGTTGAGCGGGCGTTACGGTAGGATTGGAGTGTGTTCTTGTCCCCAGTTTGAGGTAGAGTTAGATCAATGATGAAATAGAAGGACTGTTTGGTAGAATGAATGACTTGGGCTAATGACTCTTTTGAGCTTATCAATTATAAATGAATACATCAAATCTTGTATTAAAGTGTAATATCAAACTCAGCAATGACTAATGACTAATTTCAACATTCTGATCCGACAATCCTCCTCTGCATTTTAGCCATCTTGACAAATTGCCCACGGGATAGGGACTGAGTAGCGATAATAAGAATAATTTTAAAAACATTTGTAGCTTAATATTACTTTTAAGATTTAAATAATTTATGACATAGTCATGAAAGTCAAACATACTGATAACATTTGAAGTTAAAACCAAATCTAACCATTTGTGAAGTTAGTTTTGTACCTAGTCCTATAACTGACAAACCTGGCTTTGGTTTTAAAAACACTTTTTTTTTCCTTTATATAAACTAAAAAAAAAATCATTTGGTACAATTTTACATTTTATAACAGCCAGGCATACAACCAAGTGATGCTCAAGACTTGAAATAACGTTTAATTGGTTCATATTTTCACCATTAAAGAAAGCTTTTTTTTTGTCCTGAATAAAAGAGTAATTAGTATAAATTAAGGGTAAAATAAAACGTGCCTTCATTGGTTTCATTGTCACAATGGCAAGAATACCAAAAAAAATAAAAATAAAAGAGCTGTCAATAAGTGAAAGGTGCCAATCCATTACTACTTAAGTTCTGACTCTGATAGAGTCTTGTGTCAAAATTTAGGGGACTCGTTATTTGAAGAATCATCTGATGAAACACATGCCATTTTACAGAGAGGAGCTCAGACAGGGTATACATTTGTTGGTAACTTTCAAAAGGGGGCATGTTGTTCAACGTTTCAATAAATATTTCAGTCACAAGTACACATATAGATACATTCTAGCCCTCCTCTATTTTGAATATTCTAACCCTCCTTTATTTTGAATTGTAAATGCTAACTTGTTTCCACGGCTACAATAATCGTTAACTTCGTCTTTGTGTCTTGTAATAAAAGAGTATACTATTTCTAAAGATTTATTCTTTATTATATAGGCCCAAATTATAAATAGCCTAGATCAAGAAATTCAACATACTGCAAACATATATACACTACCTAATGACACCGTTCCCTTATGGGGTAGGCAAGAAACTGTGCATTTAGTTTAAAAAAACAAACAACTCCGTACTTAATCCATCCCCACTAACTTTCTCCACACTTCCCTATCCTTGCACACTCCCTTCGCTTTAACAACATCCATACACCAAGTCTCCCTTATTATTAAAATTCTTAATATTTCTCTTTTTCACACATTCATTTACAGCATTTAGTCATGTCTTACATGGAATACCCTTTCCTTATGATCCACATACTCTGCCTTCATAGGCCTATATTTGCTTTCTCACTCGATCTACTCCCATCTTCTCAACATGCCCAAACCAACCCAAGAAGCTTAGGGGCCTATTTCACATTGACCTACTGGATTCCCTTTCAAGCCGATCTGTTGATTTCACCATCCATCCTTCCATTTTTAAAGAACATTCAGCCCAGATATACAAAATCGTTTACCTGTTCTAACAGTTCTACACACTATATTACGCATTTTAGAAACTTTTTTTTCAAACAAGATATTCCTATTTCATAATTTATTTTTCTTAGTGAAAGTAGATGGCGCTTCAATTATAAAGAGAAAAAAAACCGCCTTCCACTTTTAATATGGCCTGCAAGTAGGCCATGAGTCTGTCACTCACAAGCACATGGAACAGCTCAAACTATAGGCCTAGGCCTATACCAGAAAATATTTTTTTAGAAACACGCAATAATGGTTTACAAATCTTGCAAATGAAGCCCAATTTCCTGAGCTTTGTCCAGTTGAAAAAAATCTTGAAAGTCAACTAATGATTTGACACAAAGTAAACTCACGTAGCTTTCCACTACAAGTGAACCGATTCAAAGAGCCAAATCCAAACATAAAAGGAAAATGATATAAATAAATAAAATCCCAAATTAATATTTAAAATAATAACTATATCTATCATCTATCATCTTCACCATTACCATCACCATCACCATCATCATCATTAATGGTGCCTACCAAACCTAGCTTAATCTTACCTTTCATGCATTTAGTAAATTTAAAATTGACAATAATATTTATCAAATAAACAATTTAATTTCAATATGTTGTGATTACATCATCCATCAGAAACGATCATGTGTCAACATTACAATTCAAACTACCGTAGGGCCTATAGATGAGTCAACACAAATAATCAATATTTACATTTATACTTTTTATTTGTGATCCCTAATGAGTTTTGTTTTAAATGTATATTAATTATTCTAAGCCACGAAGCTCAATTAATCTTAACAATTACTGTATTTGATTTGCTGTCTACTTGAATGCATAGTAATAACACTTAAATATAAAAGTGTGAATATAACAAAGAAAAAGTGTCTTATATACCAATACTGTCTGTCCTCTCACCAAAGTTTTTATGTAGATGAATCTGACATCTTTATATAAAATTGCTAATGGATGTGTTATAAAAATAGAATACCGGTAGTATAAATTGACAAAAGGTAGATAGAAAATATTGCTTCTAAATCGTTTTTAAATGACCATAAGACCCACAAAACTTATAAACAATTATAAAAAATATATTTAAGCTTTGAAAAAATCAAATTTAAAATAAAAGCAATCATGATGTGTCAGCTCTACATTCATAGGCCTATTTGTCTTAGTTTAAATGATTTGTATGTTTTTAAAATAAGACCTAATAAATCACAAATTTTCATGGAATGTTAAAGAAATATCAATAAATTAGTATTAATAGGCCTACATGATGTAACAATTTAAACTCATCGAATGATATTCTATTAAATTTTAGTATACAATTGTAAGGTGTTGACCTTATTGACATTTTGGTTATAAAATCATAATGTGAGTTTGGTGATGGGTAACCTGAGGGACACCAGACTATTCTCACCGCAGTGGGTTTTCTGATATTTATAATTAGCTTACTAGACTCCCAAAGATGGTTTGCGCTTTGAAATATCAATGTTGTAAAAACACCTTTTTACAAAGTGTGTAAAGGAGATATATTAAAATGTGTTAGTATTTACAAGACGCTAGTAGGCTAGTTGATTTCCCAGAATGTCCTGAGAGTTCTATACATGTTCACCCTATCGAGAGCAGATAAACTCAAGCTATATAATGGATGAACTATGTATTAGAGGCACGCTTGAATTAATAACCAATCTAGAGCTAGTTCACCAACCGTTATTGGTACCAAAGACACCTCAATTTAGTCAATTATGGGTGATTATAAAGTTAGTAAAAGTGTAAAATAAGGAATCCAATTCTTGAAAAACACACTTATAAAATAAAAGAAGCTATCAAACAAAAAGAATACGTACTCAACAAAAATATATATTTTTAAATAAGTACGTAACACAAGACTTTATTCTTAAGTAAAATAAGGGAAATTAAACAATAAATGTAAACAATAAAAAAAATAGTTTCACTCGAAAAGTTGACATACCTCTAAAGCCTGGCCAAGCTCTAGATCAAAAGTTACGATGCATATACAATTAATCCACTTTGTAAATCTATCCCATGGTAGAATGGTTTCTTTTATCTGTTTTTCGCTGTCAAAATCACTAACGTTCAAATAACCAGCATTAATCAAATCTGTTTCATTTTCAGTATCCATTTTGTATGTTTATATACAGTACTGCAGCCTAGTGGCTAGTGCTAAAGGCTACAAACAATTAATTTAGTTAAAAGAAACTAGGGTTTTAAAAAGTATGTATTGCTATCACAGTGGTAAGATCGCCATTTTGTTTAAGTTTTTTGTGGGTTTTATTTAACATTAAATTAGATCGTTGGATTAAAGTTAAACATTTAACAAGTAAATTAGTAATATAATTAGAGAATTTATACAACTATTAAAATTGACAACACTCAAAATAATCAAAATAAATCTCTTTTTTTTTAAACACATTATTGCAAACGTACCCCTGTCTCTAAATGATCACTCTGCTCGCTCCAAAAGATACAAACTATACCTTTACGTACTACACCGTGGCTCTATCATAAAACTGTGCCATGCAAATACTCAATGTAAGCTTCCAGACTTACAGAGAGAGAGGGCTATATAAGTTTATAAATGTTATTTAAATAGCATTAGTGTTTAAGATTCGGATGGACATCTCAAAGTTTTGCAAATCTCTCGTCCAAGTAGTTCCATGTATTATCACCTCACTAGAGGT
>CABFWB010002561.1:57058-103683 GCA_902151455.1 Timema bartmani | reverse complement strand
CCGATTTTGTTATCATTAGGTTTTTTGGATTGCCCCCGTATGGTAGCAAATTTAAAGACGTATTCACGTCAAAAACATTTCTGACCTTCCTCCTTGTTAAAAACTACTCACCAGAAAAAAAAAATATTAATCTTCTTTCTCACTTTACCATCGCGCGGCAGAAATGTTCTCCTAGCAACACGCTCGGGTGGTGGTTTCGTGAACTATTTACTTAACTAATCAAGATGGGTCCCATAAAATAGTTTTGTAATTAGTGAAAATAATTTAAAAAAAAAGGAAATAACGATAGAAAATGACTGCAAAATAATATACGTAATATAATAATGCAGAGATTAATATAATATTAAATTTCATATATTTTTTGTTTTTCCAAAATTGTGAGTTACCAGGGAATCACCTTAAATAGTTATTATTTCCTGGTGACAGCAACAAAAATGAACGTGCTTCCAAGGCGGCCGTTACTAACACCACACTAATATATATTAAAAAAAGGGAAATATAACAAAATCACAGCTAATATAATTAAATTACGAGATGGCAGAAATAATAATAAAAAACTAGGGGATTATTGAAAATGCTCACAAGAGAGAAAGTAAAACCATTTAGGGAAAACCACCTTCAGAAGGCCCAACTGAGGCTAGAGCTCTGTTATCCGTGACATTGGTGGTTTATTCAACTATGAAAGTGACTCCCTAGACCAGGTGGCCACCAAAGCAGGTAATTATTTTAAAATTAAAACATAACCCTATTTTTAATTTCTACTTACTTGTCCATACAAAACTTTTGGTTCATCCGTCCCAACTTTCTCCAAAGTTTTCTCTGACTTTGACATTAGCTTTGTTTCAACAAATGCCCTAAGGTCCGCCATTTTCATACGTTTCTTCACCTTCTCACTTGCCCTTCTGCTATGACCACTTTCTTCGTCAAGTCTTTTGCGGCCAAAGTATGGAGATTCTAAGTAATGCATAAAGATGATTCACATTTTATTTTACATTTAATTTACTCTCAATTATTTTTTACCAAACATCTATAATTTGTTATAAGATTTATTAAGAGCCGTTTTAAACAAGGCAACTATACCCGCAAACTCCAATGGGTGACTATCGCTTTATTGAATTAGTTGGCTACTATCAGAGATTTCAATCATTCAGAAAAATGAGTACCAAACCAAACAGAGTACACGAAAGAATTAGTCAAATGTAATTACGGATTCGGAGTAAGAGGTTGTTTTTCTCTGGCTCCTTATGAGAGTAGAAAGTGAAGGAAAATTACCAATGCAATTTACTACCAATTCGGGCTATACGAATATGTGATAGTTACTATAATGGGGTAGGTATGAGAACGAAAGCATTTCACGGTAATCTTCCCGAATTTGCATAGAAAGAAAGTGAGAAACCATTTAGAAAAACCACCCTTAATAGACCCAACTGTGATTCGTACTATAATGGGGTAGGGATGAGAACGAAAGCATTTCACGGTAATCTTCCCGAATTTGCTTATAAAGAAAGTGAGAAACCATTTAGAAAAACCACCCTGAATAGACCCAACTGTGATTCGAGCCCCGATATTTCCGTCATCAGTGGGTCAGTCTAACACTATAGAGACGCCTTAGGACATTCAGCCACTGAAGTGGAAGGTATTCTATATTCATACGTATATTAGCGCGTGGCTGCAAAATGGTTTCTTCAATAACAACTGCACAAGATTTGACTATGAAGATGAAAACAAACAGAAAATACATAGCCAGATAGGGATATATAGAAAGATAAGCATACGTATCATGAATAAAACTCTACAGGTGGCGTTTGGCACCACTTGCGAGAATGGCCAGTGATTGTTGCCCTGTGTGAATGAAAGAATATAAATACGTAATTAACTAAGCAGTCCTCAGGTGTACGACAGTCATTGATTGACAGGAAACTACGCCACTAATCACCAATATTGGGCAACTTATGAGCAATTGTTGTCAGTCCGGGCGACTCAGTTGCTAAGTTTGAAACCCCTAATCTACTATCTACAAGTTTATCAACTGAACGATAGTCGGCTAGTTTCCTAGTGTAAGAGCCATTTCACACTAGGCGATTATTGCCCTCAGCAATCGCCAGCCGACTATCTCTGTTGAATTAGCAGGAAGCCATATGCAACTTCCTTCGATCAGAACAATCAGTACCAACCCAACCAGAGTACACGAAATAATTGGTCAGTTGGGATGGATTTGGAGGATGTTTTTTTTATGGCTTCTTATGAGAAGAAGAAAGAAAGTCACAAGATGAGTGTGAATATTTTATAATCATCCGTATG
Source organism: Timema bartmani (assembly GCA_902151455.1). Taxonomy (NCBI): domain Eukaryota; kingdom Metazoa; phylum Arthropoda; class Insecta; order Phasmatodea; family Timematidae; genus Timema; species Timema bartmani. Next base: position 101,382 of record CABFWB010002561.1, on the reverse strand, counting down.
TTAGTGATTAATTTGTAAATGGTTTCTTCTTTAACAACTGCACAAAATTTAACTATAATAACCAACTCCACAGCATCAGTCCTCAATCGAGCCATAATAGCAGAGCAGCCACCAACTGTTGGCAAATATAGGGCCAAAATATGCAGATATAGGTGTATGTGGTCAGCACAACGAACTTTCCATCCATTTATCTCAGATTTGCTACTTTTCCTTTCTAGTAGCTCTTCATTTGGCCTCACGAGGCTGATTTGACTGACCAAAAATCTGGACACGCTGGGGATCGAATCATAGACGAAAATAAACAAGTAAAAGACAACTAGATGACCAAATAGAAAAGATAGTCTCCCGAATCACAAACAAAATTCAACAGGTAGCTGGGGGTTGGTACCATTTGGCAGACTGGCCGGCGATTGTTGCCCTGTGTGAATGAAACAATATAAATACGTAACTAGAAAGTAGTATCTCTGATGGGCAACTATACGCCACAAATAACCAATAGTGGGTGACTTATGAACAACTGTTATCAGGCTGGCTAACATTTAGTGAAACATATTATTTATTATTTAAAACATATTAATCAACATCTTAACATTACAACTATTTTTGTAATAAATAAATTGTTATTTTGTTTTTTAAATCAATTTTATAAGAAATCAAGAGTAATTTGGTTGTTAAATTTTTGTCATTAAATTGTTATATCAAGTAATTTATTTTATAATAAGCGTAGAAAAAATGTTTGGGAGGCTTAGATATTCTTCTCTTTATATTTGATGAAAAGAAAACTTTTTTAAGATAGTATTGATATATTAATTTTAAAATGTCTTAGCCTGAACGATACTTTAAACTTGTAATGATATCTCACAAGCTTGAGCTATATTTAATATAATTAATATTTATGACAAGTTTATTTGGAAAACTTTATTAATAAAAGATAAATAATAAGGTCAACAGTAGAGAGTGTTCACAAGGGGATGGTTAACATTATCTGAAAGAGTAGAGTAGAATAAATACCCATGCAATATATATCAAGAGACGTGCTGTATGTGTACATATTTTTCGAAAAAAGTTAATTTTTGTATAGCAAACACAATATTTCTAATACATATTCAGGAGAGATCATTCTTTTCTTTAGGCTTAATTTCTAATATTCGAAAATTTTCAGGAAATTATCCCAATTTAAATAAAATTTAATCTATAGGCAGATAATTCTTCTTTCTTCCGACTATACCGATTTATATTTGGTAGTGACTGCAAATTAAAGACAGCCCATCTATGTTTGATTCTCAAAACCTCATGACTATTTATATTTGAGTATTAGAGCTAAATGATGCTCATCTATAAATTAACTTTAGGTCTCGCCACTTTGAGTCGAAAAATAAAGTGGTGGTGCGTGGAATGTTCCCAAGGTATGTGAAACTTTTTTGATCATATAATCAACACTATTATATTATGCATTCACTATATGTATTAAGTGATACTGAGACAGATCAATGAAAGTAACAACTTTCTTTAGCCCATATAATAGTATATAGTGCATTGTGAACACTACATCTGACCCCAGGTAAATGTGAGCCATATTCAATGCAATATATATCAAACAATGTATTGTTTCATTACACGTGTTAAAACTAACGCTAAGCCCCTCCAATATTCAGCGGCAGGCCCTGCTACTTTCTACTCCTACCCCCCTTTCCGAACACAAGGATAAAACCACCATTATACCAATAACAAATATTAGTGTGATGCCGAAAGTTGAACCTGGGTCACTCAAACCAGTAGAGAGACGCCGTGTATGATATTTAAGGGTGTTGGACTATTTAGCTTACTAATACTATCCCCATACTATGCCATAAGGCTGAGTGATAGCCTCATATAATAGGAATGTCTTGATTATTTTGAAATCTTAGCTCAGTTTATGTTTCATGTAATTCAATATGTTTTGACTAAATTTTGATCTGAAAGGGACAATCTTGATTCCTGATCTGAGAGTCTAAGTCTTAACTCCTGATCAGCGGACCCCAGTCTAGATTCCTTATATGGAGTTCTTGGATCTTTCACCAGAATTCAAATTTTTTCACTTTTAAATTATCTAAGAACCCTTTAAACCAGTGTAGAGTTTGAAATTGTAAGCTCAGTTTATGTGTGTATGTAACATTAAGTAAGGATAAATCACTAATGATACTAATAAGATATAATTGGTTCAATTATGCAAGCGCTTTTCAGAACAGTTTTACCAAAGTTCTCACACATTGCCAACATATCACGCTCCTCCAATGGTGGAGTGAGTGTAAACCTAATTGAGATAGCTAAGCTAGATTCACATGTTTGCCGAAAGAAAAGAGCAGAAATTACTTTAGTGGTTTAGCAATTTTCAAGTTAACATATATTTATATATTCAGAACCACAATGCTTTGCAGCGCTTACTAGAAACCACTGACTGAGTTAATAAGCTTACTATAGATTACTGTTATAGTTTTCAAATAAAAATTTTGAAACAATTCACTAATTCTTCAAACGAGCTTTTCATTCAATGATGTTTTTAAAATCCCCTCAGGACAATCGGTGTGGTAGGTCTGCGCCTAGCTACACAAAGAGCATTCACTTACATAACGCATACACACTGATTGAGTCATTTTTTTAAATTTGAATAGTTCTTCCAACCAGTTGTTGTCATGCAGAGCAGACAAAGCAGAAACGGTTACAACCTTGAGCCGAGTGGATCCCGACAAACTCTTGCGAAAGACTCATAGATCGCCTTGTTCCCTCGTTTCTGCTCTTAGTTTTCGACGAACGTGTAAATGTGCAGTAGAGTAAGAAGGAAGGAGTGTAAGTAACTCACTGTTGGGTTCAGCAGTTGCGGCAGAAACAGTGGCGGGCTCCTGGATTACAACGTCAAGGTCTGAGGAGTGAGATCTCTGGGTTGGGTTCGAGGGGGGATAGTCTACACAACACAGCACTCGGTGAGGGGTGAACTCGCGCTTCATTCACCAACTTGTTCTATATTGACTGTTTTTAATAATCATTGATATTTTTAACTATTAAAAAAGTATTAATTTAAAATTGATTACGTAATAGTATTAGTAATTGTGTTGCCTATAAATACAATACTAAAAAAAAACAACCTTGCAGTAATTTATAGATTAAAGATGACGTACTGAGTTTTTTGAAAAAATAATTGATATTGTTCTATCATATTATTTTAAAGACGTTAATTTAATAAATATCCTCCTTTGGTATTAATATTTTTTTTCAAATTTTTAAAATCCGTTTCAATTTATCTGTCTATAAAATTAAATGTGTAAATGAATCTCATATAATGAAACACCTGATTATATTTCATGTAATAACTGGTTTTATATGGAGTTTTTTTTATTCTAGCACCACGTTTTAATAAGCTTTCGGGTTGTATAAGCTTACATGGAGCTTATTTTAGGTTAGTTAAAAAGCAAAGGCAGTGATAAAACATCACAAATTTTGAGTAATACAATAATATTACAAAAATTTAAAATCATTGAAATTCAAACATTGTAAGGATTATATTTACAAAATATCCTTTTAAATTTTGTTTCATTTTAATCAGTGAATTATTAACTATTCAAATATATATGATCATAATGTGTTCCATGATTCTTATGAACAATGATATTATTTGTTCTTTTATAATGTTCATGTTTAATTAAGCAAGTTTGAAAATGAAGCATCTCATAACCACCACCACCATCACCACCTCAAGAGTAATATAAAACCAATTTTAATTAATGTTCAAGTGTTAATTTTTTTAAATAAACACAATATTAAAATAATTATTTCTATATTATTTTCCTTCTAGACAATTAAAAATCTACAAAAAATTCACTAACACATAAAGTCATAGAAAATTATCTATTGACTTGATATTTAGAAAGTTATTGATTAAAACAAGCAAATCAGTAGATTTCTCTCAATCTTTGTATTGAGTATTCCAATATTAATAAAACCAATTCTTTTGTTTCGCAATACTTCATGTTTTATGGTTTAGAAAACAAGAATTTAATCATTGATAAAATTTTTGTGGAAAATATAGTGACAAGATCCAAATTATTTTATATTACTCTTAACATGCGTAACATAATATTTGAATAATATAAACATTAATGGCGGGTGATACAACTATGACTGTACCGAAACACTGATGTAGAGTAAATTAATAATTTAATAAAGTTTAATAAAAATTTTGCATCTCATTTTTTTCACTTTTAAAATAAATATATATTTTTAAAAATTTCTAATATAAGACAATTAATTATTAAACACTTTTCAGAAGAAAATGTTTTGATTCAGTAGCAAAAAAAATTGATTAAAAAAAATCCAAGCTTCACTTATTGTTCAAACAGTCATATTTGTTCCACTTTAATTAAATAAACATATACTGGGATAGTAGAAAGTACACTTAGTTCTAATTAAATATGTTCCCTTTGATATCTGATATAAGACAACAATTTAATAACAATATGAGTAGTTTGGTCATAAAACAAAAACTACCCCTGCTTCTATTAGTGCTATGATAATGATATCTGCTCTTATTTTGTCAAAAAAAGTGTAAACTTTTTGCAGTCCAAGAATTCATTAGAAATAAGTGTACGAAAGGCCACAGATTGAGGGATGACAAAGCTTTTAAATCACTTAATTTTTTGAGACTATTGGTATAGTAAAAAATAAATATACTGTAAATATTTTAGGAATATGATTTGAGGTAGTAATATTATTGACATTGAATAAAAATATGAAGACTTACTATATACTTATAAGATTATTTAAAGCTATTTATAAAATTTCAAAAACCCCTTGTAAACCTATACCAAATAAGACAAATACATAAATGACACAATAATCTGGTTTGCAAGAAAATGTGTCTAGAGCATTTTGGAAATAAAACCACGGGATATATTTTAGAGGAGGTTAAGATATAAATAAGATTATAGTCTATACTAATTTTACATATCTTTAAGTCTCATTCATTTTCTCATTGCCAAGAATACTCAAACTTATACTGCAGGGATGATGAGAGATCTAGGAAAGAAAATATTGCTAGCTATATTCATAATTTTTATATAATGCCTAAATGGACTGGATGTGGGATTAAGAGAATTCGTTAATTCAGATAAGGGTAATTATTGTTTTGAAAATAACATTAAATACATTAAATATTATTTTACTTTCCAATTATGATTATCCCTAAACGCACTTTCATATTGTTTTGATATTAAAAATCTTAATTTTATTCCGAGAACAGAAGATTAAACTATGTATTTATTTAAAATTAGATTAGTGTTTACTATTAGATCTCCTGAATGTTATGTGTACAGAAAGGAACAAAGATTCAAAACTATCAAATAAACATATATGCAAAATTGAAAGCTTTGGTTAAATGTACTTTTCACTCATTCAAAAATAATAATACAACCAAATTCGTGGGTTATTATGGAATGCTATGTTACACTTGCCCTTCAACTTATTTTGGAAAAACTAGAATAAAGAAATTTGCAAGTTAATAAACTAAAAAGATGGTCAAATTTAATAAGATGTTGTATTGCACATCATCATAGAAAGCTGTAAAATATATATTTAAGTTCCTTCTAAACAGATTTTCAAAGACCTGATTTACAAATATCAAATTAATCGAAAATATTTTATAAAGTGCAAGATTCTTACAGTTCGCAGAAATGGGTATGTGAACTTTAATTACTTAGACTTCAAAACTATGTTATTTTACTTCCTTTTATTTTGAAAGAGAGGAATAGAAGAAATATTTAAACTTATATTTTTGATATTCAAATACTAGAATTAAATAAAAGAAAAGTGTATTGAATTTATAAATTAGTGTTTAAATGATTAAAATAATAATATGTGCGAGAAGTATTATAAATGTGTTTAGACTGAATAAATGTTTCTCTCAGTTTAAATGTATGAGTTTTTAATAAATTTTAACTGGAGTAGGCTAATTAATAATAATTTAACAAGAAAGTAACTTTACTTATTAATGAAATGTACAGTACCACAACAATATTTAATTCGTAAATATTTATAGCTAAATTTCTCTTCATTGCTCTCTTGAAAATGTATCATTAATAAAATAGAGAATAAATTAAATCTACTTATATTTGTTTTCAATCTCAAACGATTCTAGTTTATAAAAATTTCCAATAAAAGTACGATTTGAAGATACAAATGATCTCTATATGAGATAAAAATAATGTAAATTGAAATTCATTTTACATGCAAATATTCTTTATAAATTATTTCCATCATCATAAACTGTAACTGAGGTCTTTGTCCAGGTGATTATCATTGAGAGATATAAATGTGTTAATGAAATTATCAAAAAATATATATATGTAGAGTGAGGATATAATATATTCACGTAATAGCTTTTAGATGCTTTAATTAGTGATTATTAGACTATATAATTATTTTTAAAAAAGCTCAATGATTTCCTATGGTTACACCAAACCTAATTTGTTAAAATACTGTATTTAAAGTTGCTATTGCCATCCAACCACAGCTGGTGCCCAGAGAGAGTATAATTCAACAGTCATAGAAGTGCATTCATATAGTTCAAGAGTAGTTGAAGAAGTAAAAACTGACTAATGCACACAAAGTCATAGCTTTTTATAGATTTAATAAAGGCTTTCAATAAGTAATGTCACAAAAATAAAGGTTAAATTAATAGGAGTAAGCATGCAATTGGGAAACGACTATAAATGTAATGAAATATTGGTTTAGTTAAATTATTTTAAATCAGCCTTGACTTTAGCCTTTTTAACAGTCAATTTATAATTTTATCAAATATCTTTCTATATGCTTTTTTAAATAACTAAGAGCTAAATAATATTAAAATAGGCTACATTACATTTTTACCAAACAATAAAGTCAAGATAAAAATATTAATATACTTAGCATAAATGTCAATACATTATAAAATCAAAGTAATAAGCTAATTTATTTATTTTTGAGATATTCTTAATTTAGTTCTAAAATCATTATTTTGTTTAAAATAATTATTTAAAGTCTAAGATTAAGATACCTGCACTATTTGATAAGTAATACTTTATAATTGATTCTCAATTAAATAAATACAAATAAAGTGGTTTTTTTTGCTCTCCTGAGGGTTTGTCTTGTCTAAAAGCACAATTATATATTTTAAATGCGTGCATTCCAAACTGGTAATAGTACGTGGTGCTAGAAAACACAATTAAACTAGAATGTATTTGAATAACCTCTGCTTTGTGTTAACATGTAGAGCAGTGTTCTATGCAATAAATGTCTGAGTATAGTTTGACTTTTATTTTATACAAAGAGTTTTACCGTTTGGGCTATAATTTTATGTATTAGTTACTCTATTTCGTTAGGGATTAGGAAGGTTGAATTTATAAGAAGTGTACCAGCATATTCATGGAATAAGAGTGTAACAACTTTTAGGAAACATCTCCCTCAGTATATCCGACTGGGATCAAAATCCAATCTCACAGTCATAGGTAGTCCAGTCTATTGTGAGATTGACCGATTACACTATGTCTTGTGTTGTTAGTGTAGTCATAATGTACGGTCTTAATTTGCCACTAAAACGTCCCTTAAGCTCTGACATCCAAAAAACGCGGACTTTTTCTTAGTAATCAAAATTTGACTCTAATACTAAATTAATACTCACACGACACTTATTCTTGCATAGCGTCTTCAGATCAGACAACTGATTATGTAATATATAATGAATTCAAATCCAACTGAGTACATGTGTTATTGGAAACATATAAGCAAGGCCGTAGCCAGGGGTTTTGGGAGTTCAACCCCAACCACGAAATTTTATGAACAAAATATGTATGGCTTTATTTATGGTTCAAACAATATCAAAATTAAGATACAAGTACAAATTAGGGGGCCTTGTTACCATAAAAAGCACCTCAGAGATCTTCTAGAGGTGTTTAATATTTAGAACTTTCTCTAGCCTTCGGCATTTGTGGCTTTATGTTGTAAAAATAAAACACTCAGATAATCTCTAGAGGTGTTTAAAATTAAGAGTTTTTCCTAGCCTTCGGGAGTTATAGTGTTATTTTGCAAAAAAAAATAAACACTTCAGATAACTTCTAGAGGTGTTTAAAACTTAGAATTTTTCCTAGCCTTCAGCAGTTAGGGGGTAATGTTGCCATAAAAAATGCTTCAGATAGCATTTAGAACTGTTTATCATTTAGAATGTTTTTCTAGCTTCCGGCAATTGGGGGATGTGACCCCCACCCCCCGAAATCATTGGCTGGCTACGGCCTTGCATACAAGTCCTATTATTCAACTCTTTCAATAATAAGTACACTCTACTATATTAAATCTCTTTATATTATCATGAATTATGATGTTAGCTTTTTATTTAACTTTAATTTTGTATATTAATATTTTTAAACAGATAAAGTTTCTAGAGGATGTGTCATATATGTTAGCTAGAGCTATAGTAGATTCTAAACACTTGCTAATATCAGAGTTTTATTTGAGGACAAAGAATCAGACATTTGGTAACTACTGAATTAAGGAAACAATTCGACTCTAGACCAATTTTGGAGTTTATTGTTGTCTCAAAATTGACAATATCTATTCTTTATAAATAATATCATCCAAATGTGAACTATATATTGCTTACTTTTAGTTGCATTGAATATTTAATAAAATAATATGCTATACTGATTATTCCACCTTATATATTAATAGTATAAACCTGAATAATATAAAAGGCTAAGTTGAAATGAAAATATTCTATTTTCTTTCCTTCAATTCCATAAGTTGACCTACACACTACGATTTAAAATTGTTTTCAAGTCCTGCAATCAGGAGAACTCCTTGTTTAAATGAATAAATAATTAGGTACTCACCAGTTAAATAGGACACGTCTTTAACTTCAGGAACTTCCATGAAGTCCTTGGGTTCCCTATTTTTCATTTCTGGACTTTGGTATATGGACACTTCTATTTTGGGAATAGGTAAGGAATTACTACGACGCCGGGGCTGCTGTTGGCTTGACGTGTCTTCGCTGATCTCTCGTAGCCTGTGGTTAAATATAGATATAAATATTTAAAAAATATTTTATGATAATTTTCCCGTATTTGTTTGTTTGTATGCGTTTTTTTTAACATTAATAATTATATACATGTAATAAACAGGAAACATTTAGAACAATAACAGTGAGCACCAGCCCCGTGGGGCTCTCGGACACTAACAATACACAGAACATTTAGAGCAATAACAGTGAGCACCAGCCCCGTGGGGCTCTCGGACACTAACAATACACAGAACATTTAGACATATGAAATAAATTTAGCGCCCTAATTTTCCCGTATTATTTTATGTCATGATATTATAAAGTTTTGTTGGTATTCCATTATTTTTTATAAATTAATTACAGATTAAGAGACTAAATTGAATCTTAGCTCATCTTAACCAGCAAATGTTTTGAAAATAAAATATCATTATAATCTTCCATACTGTGAATACAAACAATTTATTGAATTTCTTAAGTTTGGTGGCTAATATTTTCAGATTATACACCAACATACAAATAAGCCGTTATGTAGAGATGTAGAAATAGTTGTTCCAATTTCGTTGGTCACGTGGTCTCTAAGGCAACGATGAGAAAACTACGGCTCGCAGGCCCGCCAGTGTGTTCAATCCGGACCACGGGATAAATAATCTAAGGGTGTGGCGTATTGTTCCAAGCTAGAAGCTCATTCACAGTTTCACTCATCTCAAATCACATCCTATAATACTTATCAATGAAATTAAAAACATTATAAGTAGCTAGGAAAGTTATTATTGTTTTCAATTTTCAATGTATATCACTCATGTCAGTTTATGGTGCGTGTTTATCATTTTTTAAAAGGATCTTTTAATAAAAATTAATAAACAAAAGTCTATGGCCCACCAAAAAATAATTTTTCCCGCCTGTAGGTAAATTTTTGCACCCCTAATATATGGCGTCACTTTCGGTCAGGTTAAATTAAGTGTAGCTACCCTTTCTAAGTTGATTCTTTTATTCCACCTGCACACACACAGGTATATTTCCTCCAAATTATACTCTCCTTATACCCAGTTCAAGTGTAGATTTACATATAGTCCATTTGTGCAGTAGGACGTGGTGCTGTATTAAGATACATGTTGGTGGACACGTATAATACACTTAAAGCTCGTCTAGTCTGACTTGGGGGTAGTGGTGATGTAGGAGTTTGAATTGGGGCAAAGTGTATTTTGCTAAATGTTTCCCTTCTTTCCTATGGAAATGATGTTATATTTGATCCCAATTATACTTTGTTCATCCAAACTACATTAATATAGCTAAATTATTATAGCCGTGAACGATAGTAAGATGTTGAGGAAGTGAAAATAAAAAACACGTCACTACCTGTGATAGAGGAACTGCAGCGCCCAGTAGACGCCTTCCTCCTGCCATTGGGAGACGAACAGACAGCGCAGCACGGCCACGTCGAGGAAAGTAGCCGCACACAAGTCTATGAAACCTGGCATTATCTGGCCTGAGAGGTGGGACTTGAGCACACCTTCATTCTGCTGTTTGCTGCTGGTTATAGACTCCTTGTCCGTAGAGGAACTGAAAAACCACAGAATTCACGTTGAGAGCCAACCTCCACAAAGCGAATAAAGCTTGATTCACATGTTTGCAGAAAAATGAGAGAAAAATATATTTGAGTTGTATATCAATTTACACTCTAGCATCAATATATGTTGAACTATGATGCTATGCAACACCAACAACTGAATACACAGATACTTATAATATCTATCAAATATAAAGCTTTTTAATTAAAATGGCTGATTAATTTTAATAAACTAGGTGTGATGTTTACTAAAATAATAACACCTTATGGATGTGTCCTCAAAGTGTAGCCACGCACATTACATGTGCAGTGGACAGTTTAGGAACCAATGACCCTGTATCCATGATCTTTGGAGACCTGGGAATAAAACCCATCTTGCAAACTTCAATTGGTGGGAGGAGTTGGCTCCTCTTTTCGCGTGCGCTGGACTCAAATGTAGGGAAATTTTATATCACAACCTAAGAATCACCTTGAGGAAGGTTTATGCCCTAGGTTCCCCCATTTGGGAGTCAGATCTGGATCAAAGGAATCTCCCTGAGTAGGGGTTTGACCTATTTCAACTAGTTTGGGCCCTCGGAGGAGGTCAGGCGCATAGACCTAGGAATCACCCTCATGAAGTCTTTCAGCCCAAGTCGCCCAGTGGAGACCTTGTGGAGGTGGCCTGTCCAGCTTTCCCAGATTGTACTGGCTACCAACAGCATAGTGTGTGGTGAGTAGGGGTGGGGCACCTACCCCCTCATTTATTCCCATAAAGATACCTCAGCAGAAATTAAAACACTCCTGACGTTTCCCGGGGGCCACCACGAGGAGGAACTCTGCCGGGATTACTGGTTGAGGAACATCTCCCAGGCAGAGAAGGGAAGCCTCTTGTCTCGTCCAGGTAAGGCAGGTTGCCATAAGGGCAAGCCCAACTCAAATCCATGAGCTTCCAACCACAACCTGGCGCTACCCCCTCCAAATTAAGTCAATAAAAATGCTTCGATCCTTAACTTACAGTTAATTTATTGTCTTATGAGGAGCTTTTTCTTCATTAGGAATAAGCCAGCAGTAATTGCCCATCATACCTAAGTACAAAGTTCCTTGATATTCTTGAAAGCATTTTATTTTTAAGTCAATTTTTGAAAGATGGATATAAGCCTTGGGGGTGGCTCGTTGGATCAAGCCAGACCACTGGAATGGCCAGAGACATATTAAACTTGTGGCCTTTAATCCACTATTTGAGATTCCCGTAAATTGTAATAAAGTAGCCTATACATGCGGCGCCAAATTTTATACTGATCTTCGTAATGAAAACTGAAATAGAAATAACAACCTTTATTTTATGTAGCTGTTGCTAATCTAAGTTGATAATTCATTGTGGGATGCAAAAACAAAATTCCATTTTTTTGGGGGGAGGGGGGAGGGATTATATATTCCCAGAGTTTTGTTTCCATTGCGATATTACAATTACAGAATCACGATTTCAAAAAACAAAAAAAACTACCTTCCCCAAATAGATAGAAAGTGACCTAACAGTGACCAGATGTCTTCTACAAGCATACTTCCCCACATCGGTCTGCCAAGGTAGCATCTACAAGATGAGTCTCCGTTACATAGAATAATGAGAAACCAGGTAGTATAAAACGTATTGAACATCTTTAAAACCCACATTCACCGTATGAATGGGCATTTTGTGGTATCTCACGTCTGTAAATAAACTACAGATTTGAAATAAGCGCTCACCATTAATAAGTAAAAGTGAGACGATGTATTTTAATGAAAGAAAACTATGTATTCATTTTTGTTTGTGCAAGCTGTTAGTTTCTCAAAAAAAATTACGTGATGAATCATTTTCCATTTGGAGGCTGAGGTATGAAAAAAGAAGGTTTTTTCATACATGTTTACGAAAACCTTGTTAAATAGTGTTATCACATTTTTTTGAGAGGATAAATAGCTCCTTAAGATTAATTTCACAAAGGTTGTTTTCAAACTGTTTTGTTTTTGTTGGGTGGTGAGACAATTCAATACAACGACAAAAAGACACGTTTCCTTTAACTAGTGATTTCAAATAATTTTAAAACAGTAGTTGCCTACTTGTATATCACTTTGTATGTTTAATTTTACTGATTGAGTCATTTAGTTTTGAATTTTTATTGGGAGTCCCAAGCTCATTTTGTCGCACAGAACTGATACATTTGAAACCTGGACAAACATCGCTGCTCGCTCTGATATCCTGGGATTGGTTCAGAGTGAGGGACCACAGCTTATTTGTACTTTTATTTCTACGAAGGAAAATCTGTTCATAGTTCAGGGATATCACTGAATTTTATTCGAGCTTTTGGTCCTTTGAGTTTACTCCCACCACTTTATCATCTACTTATCTGACAATACCTTCGGCCAATAGGAATGAAGGGTTTGGGACTGCAACTTCTTCGAAAGTTTCGGTAGTAAAAGGGAAATCTGTTCGTTAATCGGGAGATCGTTTTGATAGTTCTTTGGGGTTTTAGTTCTTTTAGAACTGTGGCGTGTCTTGAAATGTTTCCAGAGTAAGCAGAGCTTGTTGAAGCAGAAACTGTGATGTTTTCCAACCTACCCTTTCTCTATTTGAGAAAAGATGTCAATTTGGTAGATGATATAAATATCTAAAGAAATAACATTATTACGCGTGTAAGATACTATCCCTGCCGACTCAATCATTTACTTTATAAAACAATTTTTTATTTAAATTGGACTGTTACTTAAATGAAAAAGGGTTTTAATCGATCAATGAATGTTCTACTGAATGATGAGAACATAGCATAGGTTCCGTTTGTACAGGTTCTGCCTACACTGGCAACAAACTACACTTATTAACAAAACACACATTATTTTAATTTTTAAGCCACAATAAAGACACACATCTTGGTAAAGCTAAAAGCTCACACGTCTGTCTGTTGTTACTTTTCTTGGCTCTTTTGTATAAAACTAAGAATTGTATAATTATATTGACAAACAATTTTTTAGATAATATTTTAACTTAATACACAATCATATTAGTACAAATATTAATCAGAAATTCCTTAAATTAGAAAATTTTATACGCAACGCCGGGAAATGTGTGGGGGCTCATGAAATTTACAAAACTAGTGACAAATATCTGATAAATATTTCCTAAATTACATATTGTTAAGGTAGACAAGTTTAATTTTATAAAGGAGATGAGCTAATCCTAAAATGAAAGATCATCAAAATGAAAACTTATTGAAAAAGGGGAAAATTAATATCTTGATTGCATAGTTAAAAATTGAAAGCGGCCAACCAGCTGCAACAGAAAAGAACTAGCTCCTAAATAGTTGCAACAAAACAATTTAAATAAACAACCTTTGCTGATATTGTGCGATGAAGTGTTATGCTCTTTGCTTAGTCAACATGTTCCTTTTTTCTTTATTAAACCCCTGGAGAGAGAAAGTATTGTGATCGTCAAAAAATCTAGTTTTAGGTGTTGATGAAGAATGTCGACGTTTTTATAACCCCTGAATATGAAATATTGTTTTGTCCAATGCCGTTTGTCTGTTACAGGACTAGAGCTGAAACCATTAATTTTCAATCATTAGACTAAGATTTGGTACTTAGGGTTCTCAAATAGTTACCCAGAGGTATGTTTGGAATCATATCTCCAGCTCTAAAATTAAGGGTAGTTTACTTAAGGCCAAAAAAGTAATAGTCTTTTTACAGTCAGATATAACAATTTTTTTTATTAAAACTCATATTTAAGCGCTATTTAACACTACAAACAAAATTAAATATCTAATTTTTCAATGAAAATGACTTTGAGGGTATTCTGCTTAAGCGTTAATTCCCATTCTAGCAATAATACATTATTTATTATGTTGCTACTCACCCCATCTTCTGTATTGGAGGTTTGGCTCTCATCTGTTTGGTGTCAGAGCCAGATATGGCCGTTACTTGCTCAATGGTCAGGGTGGACTTGGTTGCTGTGGCGTTACGACCCATGGCTACGTGGAACACGCTCGTCTCTGCCTTAAATACACAATTTTAGTCAAGTATTTTAAATAAAAAACGCTTCGTAAAACGTATCATGATTATATGAAAATGAATGCATATATTTGATTTTTTATAATTGTTATATTAAATGTCTTTTATTATGTCCTAAGATGTATATTAAATTATCTTATGATAATATTAATCAAACATAATATTAATTATATTGCTATATAACAAGATTACCTATAATGTAAATTTCGTTGAACAAGCAAATTAACAATATATACTAATCATTAAGCTTATGAATGAACTTACTGTGTAAATGGACGCTTCTTTGATTGAATCAGTTTCTGGGAATGAGGGTAGACGAAATATCACCTATCAAAATATAAAGCCATTTTTGAAATCAAAACATTAGATTGAGAGAAGAGTAAAGTTATTGTTAGTAAAATTATAAATTAAATAACTTTGATCAAGTTTTTATATGTTTTAAGATTTTAAGCTTTACTGCAAGGTAATAAATGGGACCACGTTGGGATGTAAGCAATATATAGTGGAACGGGATTCGATTTTTGACTCTCTCACGCTTTTATAATAGTGTTTACAATTTTCAATTAAATCATACAATTTTCAATTAAACCAAACTAATAAATAACATTCATCAATAGCAAGGCACTTAACACATCAATCACTTTTCTTCCAAATTAGCTGACAATGAGATGGCATTATAACCTCAATTTATTGGAAGTTCTCTTCTCGAATATTTTAGAACTTTAGTCTACGTATTCGTAGTGGTCATTCTATGTACACATAGTACATTGGTTTGAAAATGTAATGTTTATTTGCTCTTCAACATTATAGTTGATATTTTTTTAGTGGTTGGAAAAGAGTTTGATAAAGGTCCTATCCTAATGATGCTTTTGGCTGTATGTATGCTAAATTATAATAGATTTGTTGATACTTTTGTTAAATACAAACATGCCTACCGATTCGAAAGAACAACTCATCCACCCCATTATACTTTATATACTTCATTTACCCTGAAAGGTACCTTGATAAATTGCACAGCTACACTATATTACAAGCTGTGCAATTGTGGAATAACGTAAGGTAAGTTTTCTACCTTACAGGGTGGACGAAGTGTACTCTACATAAGCTCTAGACACTTATAGTTCACTAAATGCACGATTTCTCGGTACTTCTTTATCATATCTACTATACTATCCTCAACATTAAGGTATGTACATATAGTATAATCGAGATTCGAACGCCCACCATTTCCACATTTAATTTTTTCTTTTTTTGATATTCGAATACTGACTTGACTTCCGAGCCTAGACTTTAAATACAGCCACCAGTCTCTATTGAGTAAATTAAAGGCAAGCATTAATTTATCATGCTATAAATACCGTTGACACCTTTTTACCTGCTTTCAAGGAATATAAAACTCAGAATATACAAAGCAATTCTTTTACTCCTTGTTCTCTATGAATGTGAACTACATTTGTCTCTTGCCTTACACGAGAGAGAAAAATTTAGAATGTTCTAAAATAAAGTACTTTTGGGTATTTTTCCAAATGTGATGAATATACTGATGAGGGTTTGAGGTTACATAATGTTAAATTACATATATTGTACTCATCACATGACATTTTTAAGTTCATTAAGTCTCTTAGTTTATGGTGGGCAGGATATGTAGCGAGAATGGGAGAATATAACCTTATGGGAAGAGATCATTGGGAAGACCTAGATGCAGATGTGAGGATAACATTTGAATGAATCTAAAAAAAGTTTAGGATGTAATGAGGTGTACTGAATATAGCTATTTCAAGATACGGATAGGGTGTAATGAGGTGGATTGGATAGAACTAGCTCAAGATAGAGATAGGTGGCGTAATTTTATCAGTTTGGCAAAGATCTTTCGAGTTCCTAATGATACCAAATTAAGTAAGTAATATTTAAAAATTATTAGACTACAACTCACTGTTGAGTCCTGATGTGTTCCTTATTCATTCTAAGCAGCGCGCTGCACTCCTACTTCGTTTGGTTAGTGTTGCCCATCCACACAACATTGGAGAAATAACATATACTAGGGAAACTGTAAAAGTGCGGTAGCTTTCCGTTGCTTTCCAAAATTAATCTATACGAGCAAGAAAGAGCGTACATATTTTAATTGGAAAGGCATCTAACATACTTTCTAGGAATCTTTTACGTGCCACAACCAACATGGGACTGGAGGTTTATCTTTCCCTTTGAAAGAAGTTGAGCCAAAGATTTTCATCACTCTATTAAAATCCATTGATTTCATCTGGGTTTGAACCCATGAGCATCAAGTCATTGGTCTAGTAGCTTAATCTAAGACCACTAAGACTGTCATTACAGATATATTTAAATAATATTATTTTGGACAGTAATAATGCTTTCTGAAGAATTAAAATTCAAGTGCTTTAAACTAGTAGTGGATAATTTTCATAAATTGTTCTTATTAGAGAAAGCCACTTGTGTATCTACTTGAAAGCGGAAATGAATTTAATCTTCCAACCAACATCTAAAGAAATCTTTCCTAATATACATGATATTATAATTAAAAAAAAAACAAGTATCTACCATACACCAATCAAAATTTCGAGGTATCTACCTGACAACCGAGATGATTTCATGCTTTTACCTGATACTGGAAACATATTTCAACATATAGCTGGAGCTAGGGGAAAATATACGAAAGAGCTTCTTCCTTAAATTAGAAATCAATTTCAATAGCCTACCTGGTATATGAGACCATTTTAATTCCTGCATAAAAGTAGAAACTATTTAAAAAAATTGCATGTACACATGTGTGACTAGACCAGCTTAGGAATCTATTTTATATAAAATTGAGAATTCTTTAGTAATTTATCTGAAAGCAAAAACTAGATCATAAATGCAATAGTAAAAGGGATTTATACTTGATCAACTTTTTTTTTTAGGATACTATCATAATCTTATAGTAGTAAGGTTCAGTAACTTTACAAATTGTAGTTGATGAGCAAATATTTATTAAAAATTTTTTACCACATGTTCTTCTTCCGTACTGGAACTTTCCTCAGGAATTGTTTCCGGAAATATCGTGTCCTTGGGTGACGACACCCAATTGCTCTAAAAAATAAATAGTTGTAAAACAAATGGTTATCTCATTATAAGTTTTAAATCGTTACCTAATTACCTCTAATTACTATATGTGCGTATAGCCCGAACAGGTAGTAAGACACACTGCTGAAATAAAATCAGAGTTGAATAAATAATAATATTGAAAGGATGGGAAATTATAATGCATCAATAAAATTAAAATAGTAAGCTATTCATTTTTCCCGATTTTCATGCTGCTTATTTTCTAAAAAACTATTCATGGTAGACGCCAAGCGAATAAACTAATTGATGGATTATTTCATCTCTAACAGTACACTCTGAGAAGGCCATTTCTTAAATAGCTTTCTCCTCTCTCTCTACAATAACAAGGACACATTTGTTTAATTTATATCTTCCTCATAATTATCATTCTAGTATAATTAATTGTGCATAGTCAGGACGGATAATAAGACGCGGTGCATACATTTAAATAATAATAATATATAGATGTTGAGATCCAGTATTTTAATCGTACTTTATTTGTACATACAGAACTGTTATGATAAATGGAGCTGTTTTGATTAACACATTCTAAATTGGTACAAATGTGTTTACTAAGCCAGGCATGTTGCATTAGTAAAGTTTTGATAAAGGATCAAAACGAGCAACTTCAAATAGAGAGTCTTTTGAGACCCCATGACCCTGTGCTCAACTTATGTTAGAGGTCGTCATACTAGCCACCAGTCCCAGCCCACGTTACCGTAGTTTAGAACGTCTCGGGAAATTATCAAAGTGGCGTGATGTCCAAATTAATATATTTTTTATTAATTCATATTTTCTTCTTTCAATTTATTTCGTAACTAATTATTTTCTAATAAAACTTTATCTATCACAAATTTTATATTTAATCTCAAACTAGTTAAATCATTTTTTATCGTTCCTTTATTTATAAAGTAACGATTAGTCTTTCACCGCTCAAACCTTTGAGATATCCGTGCAGCACGAATAACAAACTAGAGGTCTCTAGGAAACTGAGAAATATTTGGGACCCCATACCCCCTTGGAAGTAACCAAGGACTGCGAGAAGTACCAGTTTCAGTGAAACATATATATAATTATTATGTGCCGCAAAGATATGACGTGATATTTGTAATCGTATTTAGTGTGATTCTAATATAATCTAATAAAATTTTAACATAATTATATAAATAAACATATCTTTTATTTACACACCTCAAGTCCCTACTACTACCCGTCCGGACTACTAATATATTTATATTAAAAGAATAGTAATGAAGAAGAAATAATTTGCATTTGTTCTAAGCGAAAGTTAAAAATCATTTTCGGAAAGATCTCACTAAATCCAGTTAATATTTTAACACTGATACTATCGTCACCGGTAAACTAGACAACATGCCAATGAAGCCCTTGTACATGTGCCAATCGCCGCAGGTTTTATACAAAAAAATCTGAACAAACCTTTTCAATTATTATGACTATGGTCTCAGTAAACTTATGTTTATGTTTTATTGAAAATATAATTAATAAAAATTACATTTAACTTTTTACTAAAAGAATAGCCTATCTACCTCCTCCGTGTCTCCAGAAGTCTTGTGGTCTATTCTGGCAGGACCAGCACTTTGTTGTTCAAATAGCGAGGTGCCTCCAGATTGGCTGGGAGGAGTCTCTGTACTCATTATTGCATCCTCATTAGAACCTTTTCCTGAAACAATGGATGACAGTGTACTCGGGGTTGGACTTAGATCTTGGGAGGTCTTTATGTGTCCCTCAAACTCAGAAATTAAAATAAACAACAAAAAGTCAAATCCACCAAATTTAAACACCATATCCAGTTTACTACATGCAATTGGAGCTGACAGGCAGTACATATATAAAAAGGAACACATATATATAATCATTATGATACTTACAGAAAGCTTTTTATTCACACTTGACATCAAAAAATTATTTAATGCTTTTATCAAAGTCTATCATTCTATAGAACACTTCTTTCTATATCCAGTAAGTACAAAGCATCTAGTCTTTTTTGTTCATTATTGTTCTCAAATAATTTTTTATCAAATAAACTATAATTAAAAATGTATGTTACAAATATTTACCAGCGGAAAAAAAAATTGAGAATTAGTTTTAGATGCAAATCTATAAGAAAAATATGAAAGTTTTTATGATTTTTATTAGGATAATCATAGGATGTACTCATCTATATAAACGTTAACGTCTGAAATACTCAATATCTCGTTGTTTAATTTAATTACCCATCGTTATTATGTAAATAAGGCATTTAAGAATATACAGTTATAAGCATTTACATTATTGAATTATTTCTTGAAGTTAACTTTTTTTATACACGGACGCAATTCGTGCTAAGCCCTTTTCAAACAGGGACGCAATTCGTGAAACACACTTTTTAAAAAAGGACCCACTTGGTTTAAAAAAAAATTGGACGCAATTTATATGCAGCCACTACAGGTGGTCCAGGACAAGGTACTCAGGTGTATAATAAGTGTCATAACAAGGACAAATATATGCATTCATCCATGCCGTGACTGAGATCAAGACGCTAAAGGAGCACTACAGAGGCCGGAAGAGGAGTTTCTACATCAAAGCCCATGATTTAGTTGCAAATTACATACAGTAGTTAGGATCCTCAGGTAGTACAACTCCCAATAAGCTCAAGGAGGTATAAGAAACCAACATTGGAATAAAAAAAAGCACTACCCATATCCTGTCCAAGATATTCTTCACTAGCCAGTCTCCGTGTCTTTTCCTTACTATCCATTCTTCTTACCAATCCTCTTGGTACAAATTGACATCCTAATTAAAAAATCATCTTCATATACTCACATCCATCAATTCACTCTCGTACAATGTTTAATATGAATTTGTGCCTTTGTTTCGGGTCTTATAGACACCACACATACACTTAAACATTCACATCAGGCTCAACTGCGCTTGTGTTTACAATCACAGAGTACTAGAGCTCGACATAGAAACATAACATCAAACTCTATCCATCTCAGAGGTTCCTTCTTGTAACCCTAGTTTCTTTTCACAATCAACAAACACATTCACACAAAAAGTATCTGTGACAACGGATCGGTACTCTGAGGTGTTGACGATAAAATAATTCCGAAACCAGTTTTTAAGTCAGCGTAAAAAATACGTGTAGATCAGCAATGAGTTGCTCTGGGACAAAATATTTGTTGACCCATGTTAGATATCTATAACAATGTCTACTATATCATTTCACATTCTTACTTGGTGTAAGTATAATTTGGATAAAGAATGGAGATAGTCTGTGCAGTGCACCATATCATTTATTTTAATGTATATTTAAAATAGATGTATTATACTATCAGAATATTCGGTGTAAGGTCTGAGTTGTAGTGTGTACGACCATCTGGAATTGTAGTTTGGTAGATGATGATGTGGTAAAAGTATGGAAGTTGAAGACATTGTTTTTAATTTGATTCAATACACAGTATTTCCTTAAATATATCGGTCTTTGTGTCAACTGCTCAATGAAAATAGCGAGCACGAAGTTTAAATATATATTTGTGCTTATTGGTGTGAAATCAATTAGTGTGACATGTCAGAGTATGGGAATTTGCGACTATATAAATTATACCTTGAACAACTTATACCTCATCGTATGTAATTCAGTCCAAACGAACATAACACCTCAGACCATGAGACCACAAGTGTGGGTTTTGGGTTGATAAGACTGGAAAATAGGAGTACGATACTTTATTTATCAACATTTCTTAATACCAGTTCACGTTAACCACATTTGTATGGTTCCGATAATATTTTAGGTATGAAGAACGTTGTATTTTGAGGAAGTGCACACATATTTTCTTGAAAAGAGAAGAGAAAACCATTTAGTAAAAACCCTTCTTAATAGACCCGAATTAGATTACACACCTGATCTTCCTATCATTGGTAGTTGAATCGTTTTCGAGGGTGAAGTCTTAGACCATTCGGTCAACGAGGTGGGTGAAATGGCTAGTTGGACATTGTCTAATGGGACTTATGGAGACTAGAGATTGTAAGTTTATCCAAACATTTTCCAAAGTGATGGTTTGTGGCCTATTAATTATGTGAAGAGACTCTGTTGGGGGTGGTGGAAAACTATAGCCCAATTACATATATACAAAGAGCAATCAAAATAGCTTGTTAGAGGATGATTGGGGTTAAGGGTAGCGGAATATAAAGTTATAGCAAATACTCAAGCTTACCTTAAAATTATCTTAATTATCTTATTGATGGATTTCAATTTCAGTATATTATATTGAAATTGAAATACAAACAAATACTGGCAATTAGAGACGGAAAATTTCCTTTAAAATTTCAAATCATTAAAACCCAGGGGAAGGGGATGGATCATAATATATCATAGTGATCATAATATTGCAGCATAGATATGTTATGCAGAAGACCCTACACTAATCGATAAATGATCTTGAGAAGAGAACTGGAATCACTTTTAATACTTTATTTTTTATGGTATTAACGTCCTTGGAATAAATTAAACTGAAATATAAATATTTAAACTTGGAATATATCGAATTACCACTCTACTTAAAGAGCTGTATTTCTTTTCTTGAAATAATTAATTGAGAATGTTTCCAAATAGATAATTTTCCATCTCACATCACTCCGTGTGTCACCTACGTCCCATGAAGACGTCCCCGCTGTGCTGGGGCGGTATCTGCAGCCTCTTCTCCCACAAGGCACGGGGCTTTGGTTTGACGTGTGCCGTGAAGCATGCGGGGTCCGGGTGCTGGTAGTCCCACAGGGCCTGCCACATCTTCAGTCCATTCTCTAGGCGGTAGTTCTGAAAGTCTGACTCTTTCAGGTGGTGGCACAGGGGTGCGAACAGGTACACAAACAACTGGACAAACAGCATCATCAAATATCAGCAGCATTTCTTTGGGAGTGTGGGAAAGGGTTACTGTATTTATTCTTATAATCTAATAACAGGATTGTTTATTTTCATGGATAAATGGCTAATGGGTGGATAACCAATCTGAGAAGACAGTGATACGATTGAGAGTGCTAACCGCCTCGGTGGCGTAGTTGGCTAACGCGCCAGTCGTGTTGAGCCAGACCACCGAGGACGGGAAGATCGAGGTTTGAATCTCGGTTGGGTGAACTGAGGGTGGTTTTTGCCTAAATGGTTGTCCACTCTTCCTCCACGCAAATGCGGATTCACTTCCTCTAAATTCTACCTTCCCAATTCCTAATCCATTAGTGTAATTAGTACTTAAGCGTATAACCCGAACGGGTAGTAAGACGCGGTGCTAAATAATAATAATAATAATAATAATAATAATAATAATAATAATAATAATAATAATGATTAAGGGTGCTAAATTTTTTAAAGGTTAGTCTTGCTACCCACCTGGCATATACTTATTTAAATACACTATTGAGATAAGGATGAGGAAGGTAAATTTTTATAATACCCACATTTACGTGGTGACCAAGTGGGAAACCATTTAGACAAAACACATTCCTATTACACACGGGTGTGGTTACAGCTCCAAACCCTTAACACCGGTAAGCCAGGCAATAAATGTCTGACACAACCGATACTAAACAGATAATTCAGATATATAATAAAATATTATTAAAAATAAAAACAAATCTTATACCAAATGATTTAATGTTTGTTTGTAGAATAGCTTGATAATGTAAGAGTGGATATATTTAAGTTGATTCTGGCAAGATGTTAATTCACGTTTATACATTTCCTTGGAAGTTAAGCAATGTCAGGTAGCCATCCGGCTGATCATTTTAACTGTTGATGAGTGAGCATCATACGACCAACCAACCCTACTCACTTTATTATAATACCAGGACCATTAAGTTCAAGTAATAACCAGAATATCCTTGTTAATTGATTGTTTGTCTTGAGATTAGGGGCGTATATTTACTCAAGTTGAAGAGAAGCCTTTCTCTTGGATAGATAGAGCAGGAGAGTAAGTTAAACACCATCTAAGAGGATACTGGATAGGTAAATCGCATTTTCGTGGCTCCATCTTATGGGGTCAAACTTGAGCCTTTACGAAGTTCGTGGGGTCCCTCGATATCACAAACGCCCCCACATCACAGAATAACGTGTTATACGTAGCCCCTTGTCCAATATATTATTATGTTTAGCCTCAATAAATAGAAGTTACATTTGAACATTAATTTATATTTTACTCTTGCTTCATTACCACGACCCACCTATTCCTCCTGTATTAAAACCCCTCACCAATCAGGGTCCATCCTGATTATTTAACGTCCTACGGTACCACGGTAGTAGAGTAGTTAGGGGAGCTATCGTCCACCGTAAAAAGGGGAAGCTACAATACCAAATTACATATATGGTGCTATGGTTTGAATTATATACAAATGTATACATTTGTGTCTCCTATATATACTTTTATAAGCCCATTCCCGGTAATAGAAACTACGAGGAAGTGGCTTAACAGATTTTGATAAACAAAATCTCATTTTAAAAGTTCGGGGTCCAAGATGTCGGGAAAAATAGTGTTTAACAAAAAAAAAAATGATTTTCCTAAAGCATTTTCACCTTTTAACTCTTTGTTTACATCACTATGGAAACCTTGATAAGTGCATGAGTGTGTGTTTGTAATTAAAATATTTCTCTCTAGCTACAAATAATATCCAACTCAACTCTAAGTAATGTACTCAGTAAAGATTAGAATTCTAGTTTTCAGCATACACTTAGTGCAGAATTTACCAGCTATTGATATCTAATAATATTACAGTGAAAATTAATTATTTAAACTGCTTATCTCTTGTTTGTTGACTTGAATGTTTTATTGGTTTTCAAGTGTTGTTGCTTGGAAGTGATCATGACTGGTAACAAAATCAACTAACAATATTTTGTGATTGTTATTAAGAGTATTACTATTACGTTTTACTTACAGATATTGCAGGTATCGAGAAGAGGTAATAGAAGGATGAAGAATGATAAACGCCCTTCTCAAAGTCTGCGTCTGCGCATTCTTCTGCAGCATCCAGTATGATCCAGTGCAAGGTGTAAAGAAGTTTGGTCTCGGCAGCTCCCAAGCTCTGCAGGTTTGTGTCTTTCCTGAACCACGAGGAATATATTATATTGCTAAAAAATCACATATATACACTGATTTTGTAACTAATGGACATTAGAAAGCCCTTCCTCCATATTAATATCCTACTAAAGTAGGATTCTTGTTGGATAATAGATACTTCAAATGTCCATACCAACAAAATTACATTGTAGGAATTTGGCAGGAAAAATGGCTATCATTAATATATATTTATTCGTACAAAACTATAATATATTAGGATTCTGGTTGGATGAAAGAAACTCTAATGCCCGTTCGAAATAACCGTTCAGTAATATTTTGATAAAAAAAAAAGACCTTACAGATGTTTATTCATAAAATAAATTATAGATCCTGGAATGAAAAATTACTTATCATGTATCTATTCCTATTAAATTCATTATATACCCTTTCCTAATAGAATCAAGGACTCTTCTAAACAGTTAGAGTATCTGCTTATAACTGAAATTAATCATTTTCGATTCATAACTGAAGTATTGGTAGCTGTGCAATCACTCAATGGCCTACAATGCTATGGACTATGAAAATATTTAAACAAAATAGAAGTTTCAACTAGATTCTACCCACATTTTCGTGGAGGAAAAGTGGTAGAGTATTTATGGGAAAACACCTGAATAGACCCATCAAGTCTTGACATACCGATCATTAGTAAGTCGGACAATACGAGAGTGACAACTATTTCCTCGTGAACACTGGTATAGGTTATGCAATCACTATTTAAGCCTATACTTATTTCCCCCCGCGTCACAGTAACCATCCAAACTAAACATAACTTAACTACTCTATTAAGATTGGGGTGATGAAAGTAGAATTTAGAGAAGGTATATTAGAATTGGCTTGGAGGGTGAGTGAGAAAACGTCTAGGAATAAACGCCTCAGTATATAGTTCTTGGATTCAAACCCCAACCTCTCCATTATTGTTAAAACAGACAAGACTGACGTGCTGGTCCACATGCCTACTGGTGTTGGCTATGAAACTGTTGACATCACCAGAATCCGCAGGGCTGGTTAAGCTGTCTCAAGGGATTTATAATGTATGAAAGTAAAGCATCAAATTAGAGGCGTGGATGAGTCGATTAAACTGTATCTTAAACATCTGCGTACATATACAGGCACGAATCAGTACAACTTTGTATCACGATTGTTTGCAGACTCGTTTGTAGCACCACAGGGGTTATCCACAGGAACAGGTCGGCATCACACATCAGTAATCGCAGCAGAACACAACAGGCTCATAGTAATGGAACCCTGTTACATGTATAGTAAGTGAACAAGGAATGTTTGACTGAAAGTTTGAACCACATGCACAAAACATTTTACTTACAGCAGCATATAAGGATTACAATTATAGTTTGATATTGTGCCCAGCACATTCAACGTACCTATTTCAATAGCAAATCATGTTCACCTGGATCTATTTAAACATTCATGGCACCGTTTCACAATCTGATATAATACGGGTTCACCTAGCGGTCTAAGGGTAAGGTGTCGGACTTCTGTGCTGTGGGTCCTAGGTTCAATCCTCGGTCCCGGTACAGATTTATTTGATTGCCAAACCCTTCCTTCACCTCTGACAAAACGTGTATTAATCACAGCTTGTGAATGTGAGGCATGCCAGGCCTCCACCGTGGTTCGGATCCAACGTTAAACTGTAGGTCCTCCATTTCATCTCACAATCACCTTACCATTACACATTAGCGTAAGTGCGTGCAACCCGAACGGGTAGTAAGACGCGGTGTTAATAATAATACACTAGAACACGTGCGATCAAGTCTTCTGTGCTGAACATATCACATCCCACAAAACATTTCATAACCAGGTCTGGAGATCAAGCTGGCCACTGTCTGCTGTTGGCATAAGTTGATTTTACGGTCGGAGATACATGTTGCTGACCTGCCCTGTGTATTGATTTAAAAAAAAAGTGGAGGAAGGGATTCCACCCCAAAGCTTCTCAAATCAGTACAATACTTTTGTACCCCCCCTACTATCTATCAGAGTTTCGCAAATCAATTAAGAAACAAAGTGCATACAAACATTTTATTATAATATTACAACTTTATTACCAAGACCATTAACTATTCACAGCAAAGGTAATGATTAGAATAAATATATTCTTAATAAGATTCAATTTCCATAGATTATTTTAATGTGTAATGTAAGATGTAACACCATTAATTTAGCTTCAGTTTTAAGATCTGGACTGTTAAAATTAGCCTAAAGTATAGTTTTTAGCTTTATATTATTTTGTTTTTGCATTTGCCCAATATTTTATTAATTTGCATAATATTTACCTTGAATTTAATATTAATGTCACCCACTTAGGTAGGTTCTCACACTAAATGTCAAACCTAACTACTCCGGTTTACAGGTGAAGAAGAGGTCAGGGTTTGAGTCTAGTTTGAGGGTGGTCTTAATTAAATGGTTTATCATCCTACCTCCACTTAAAAGGAGGCACACTTCCTCTACTTTATACTTATTTTGCCCTTACACAACAGGTGTAGCTAAAATTAATTTATTCAAAACGGGTAATATATTAGACCAGGTACAAAACAAAAAAGATAATGTCACAACTTCATTCTTACATAATTACATGAAAAGTTGATCTAGTCTTACCTTGATTTGTTACACTATGTCTCTAACTTTAAGGCTTTGCCAGATTAGCTTTCTACATTGAGGATAGTTTAAAATACATGAAATTTGTTTTTGACTCATCACTGAGTAAAGTAATAGCTACTTATAAAATCACTGCATTGCCGTACGTACTATTTCTGGCAACGCATTTAATGTATCTTGAAAAGGATTACTCACCGATTGTGAAGCAATGCTGCTGCGCAATGCATCACGTGAGGGAACGAGGCCTGGATTAGACGCCATCTTGGTATGGATCTGATCGCCTCTGTAAGGCTGGGTGACAAGCCAAACTGAATGTTTTGGACTAACACCTTCTCAAACGACTGAAAAGTGAATTATAACATTATCAGCTGTAAGCACAGATATTATTCTTTGATAGTGAAAGGATTTCCGAACACACAACTTCTTGAATCAGGAATAGTTCTTAAGAGAACTTACAACTAAACACGTATGGCTATATGCAGAAATATCCAATGCATTTTCCATACTTAAAAATATACAAACATACTTAATACAGTTATTTATATAGATACTATCTTATTCTTTTCGAAATTTAGCAAATATCCTGATCTGTGGTATAGCCTCATGTATTATGAAACACTTTATGGATAATATTATAGAAAAATTTAAATTAGATTGTATAATTTACTGAGATTATTTAGAAGATGAAATTATTTTGATCCCTTTCTATATGTCTATCATATACCTCTTCATCTTGCTGAACACTGAACAATGAAGTTAACCTTATGTTTATTTATTTTAGGAAACAATGAAATATTTTCTTACCTAGATAAGTGTGATTATTTGTTTGAGTTAAGTGAAAGTAGTCCTTTTTGATAAAAATTTTTTTCCCTTTATTTTGAGGTTTTGTGAGAATAGCTACTAGTTATTGTGTCAAGACAAGCTGACAATAATCTTATACTCTCTGGAATGTTATTAAAGGTATTTTGACAAAGCTTTATATGGTAAACTAGTTAAAAGTAATCAAATTTTATTATTTAGTGTTCAGTTACATAGGCTTGCATTATGTTTATTTAAAATATATGTAGTAGTTGAGAAATTTATAAAGTGCTGTCCTTAAGATTCTGTGTTTCTTTGGAATATGAACCGTTACTGGAGACGTCACATCAATAAAACACACCATTAAATAACTATAATCTACACAATACTCACCTTACATGCTTCCTTTAGTTCCTATGGGCAAAAAGAATTGGAATAATATCTATGTCACATTATATATTTAAGTATGCACACCATGTTACAGGATATGAACCATCATATAAAACTATTTTCAGAAAATCTGAGCTATCACATTTTGTCACGCTCTGTTGGAATTATTTTTTTTTGTAAAAAAAATTATATATAAGCGTGTAATACTAATCCTGTGTTACGTGGCTGTAATTGTAGTTGTAGCAATAAGTTAAAGTCCTGGAACATCGTTTGTATTGTGATTAGGGCAGCTATGTGTCTTAGTAAAGTTTAAATAAATATAATACGAGGGAGAATGGGGCAGCAGTTTTCTGGTTGATTCTTTAAAAAATGCATTTATATATTAGCTACAAGATGAATAAAATGTGTGAAAATATATGGGATGTTTAGCGTTTCTCTGACAATTTACGACGTAAAATATTGGTTGGATGGTTCATACTCTGCGTCATAGTTTATTTAATATGTTTGAGAATATTATGATAGACTTATGGAAATAAGCCATACAGTTTTAAAGCATAATAAACGTAAGCCAGGAGCTTTATATCTACACGTTAGTGATTAGTGCTTATGGTTCGTGGTACATAAAATATGTATGAGCATAATTGATAAACTAAAAAGAGACGCATTTGATGCCAAACAACTATAGTGAATGGTTTAGTAGCTATATAAGTTAGAAGGATTTTTTAAAATTGAAGCTTATACTTTTTTAAATAATACCAACTCTCCCTTATTTAAACCAATAAAAGTAGCATTAAAAGTTTAAAACGCATTCAAATAAAATAATTAAATGCTTTTTAAAACAAGGATGTTTTAGGGCTTATGGTTGTCATCCTTGATTCTTAATCGGGAGGTAGTTTTTTGATTTCCAATCCTGTGCCCAATGTGTTTACCCATCCTATCAGTCAATTCAGAGGATTACTAAAGATAATTATCTATTCCAGTCTTCTTAGGCAAGATTGTTTGAATCAAATACTACCAGTAAGGGCATCCATCTTATAAATATTATCCAATATTTCAATATTTATTTTGATCAATAAAGTAATATATTTATCTAACCATTATGCTTCCTTACAAATCCTAGTTTTAAAAATACACAATATTTCGGTTGCAGTATTCAAGGCTAGTTCTGAAAACCCACTTTGGTGGCCACATGGTCTAACGTGCTACACTAGACTGCCAATGCCGGGGAGATCCAGGTTCAAATCTAAGTCGGGTGTACAGAGTTTTTTCAAAATGGTATTCTACTCTCCCTCTAGGCAAATGTTGGTACACTTCATCTAAATATAACATTCCTATTCTCTAAAACAATTAGAGTAATTAGTAAATGGGTGGATAGCCCGAACGGATATTAAGATTTAAAAAATAAGAATAAAAAAAATCTAGTTTTGACAGAGAGCATTGAAAAGTATTTGACTTAACGGAATAATGTGATAAAGATTAATTTTAAGGGCTTGCATCAGTATCTTTACTAAACGAAATAGATTTTCACAATGTTTAGAAACCATCCTGCAGAGTGATTAGTAGATAAACCCACTAATGCTAAACTAGAATCAGGCACACTATCCATGTGTATAATGTTTATAATTTTAGGGCCAGTTTCATAGTCAGACTTAGTACGCCTAAAGTGCGAGTCGATACTAAATATAAGACGACACCTACCTAAACTCGAATGTAATGGATCAAGTTAACATATGATACTAGCCCATTCCATTCTGCTCTAGGTAGGTGACGTCTGTGTTTGGATTTGAGCCACACTTGAAACCCACTAAGTTTGACTATGAATCTGGCCTTTGTCTAACATTTGAACTTAAAAGTGCACTTTAAGTGTAAACTAGTCGGGTTGTTTTGTCTACACATTTAAAATTAAGAATACTAATTTCCGTTGGGTCTTAAAGGGGGCAATGTTGTAGATCAATAAAAGCGTTATTTTATATATCATCAAGATTATACCATAGTTTAGAAAAATTAATTAGGTTATCCAATCTTATTATTTTGAATAGTTAAATAGCGTAACATTAGTCAAAATTTACTTTATTTTAGGGACTATTTATTTTAAAAACTTCATTCTTTGATACCTAATATCAAAAAATAAGAAGAAAGCTATCTTGTTTATATAAAAAAATATTAAAAAATCTCCTTTAAGTATGTGTTGTTTATTTTTAAAAATACCACTAAAAACCAAAAAAGTAAAATGCTAAATATTTCAGGTAAGTAAAAAGCTATGTTGAAAAAAGTACATAGATATTCCCAAACTTTTTTTAGTGGATTGAATATTATTTAGCTCTCTGAATATGTTCTAATTGGAATATACCCATAAACTATAGTTGTTTGTATCTGTGTAGTTTAAAACATTACTAACTAAATGTGCGTGCCTTCAATAAAAACCAAAATATAAGAAAACTAAAATCTCAAGAAATTATAATTTTTAGATTTTGCCAGAAAAATCATATTTTCAAATACTTAAAATAATTTTGAAAAAAAAAAAAATCAAAATAAAAGTTTGAAAATATATTTTTACATATACCTACCATTTTGAATCATATTTTGTGTCGTTGAAAATATGAAAGTGAGTGAACATATTTAATATCATTATCTCTACTATGTTTTCACTATTTTGATCTGAATTTGTGAACTTTGTTCATTTATAGCGTATTCCTCTTATAAAACAGTATGGTAGTATAAGTATTTGAAATAGTTGTTAATATGTTTGAATATCCTGAATGCTAATCGAGTTTTTCTGGCGACTCTTAACAAAAAGAAGTGTTAGCTGAGCACTTACATGGTGGCCCGGTGCGTGCTGACAGAACTGCACCATGCAAACAAAGAAACAAGAAGACGGTGCACAATATTTACAACTAACAGAACACATACAAAGCACAATAAAAGCACAAAAACACAATTAAAGCATCGATAGGAATAAAACATTTTCATATTATGTTTTATAATAATTACAAGAACTATAAATATTAATTAATAAACATTAAGGGCCAGTTTCATAGTCCGATTTAGTACGCCTCAAGTGCGGCGCTATACTAAATACAAGAGTCACCTACCTGAAATTGAATGGAATGGGCCAGTTTCATATGCGAAACTGACCCATTCCATTTTAGTCTAGGTAGGTGTCGTCCTGTATTTAGTATCGACTCGCACTTTAGGCGTACTAAATCTGACTATGAAACTGGCCCTAAGATGATTATGATTAAAAAAAAATTATAGGCCTAAGTAAAAATCTGTTTTCTAAAATGATCATCATATCAGTGTTTAGTAATTAATATTTATTCCCACGCTGCATTATTTAATGATTTCAACTATTGTATTCAAACAACATGAGGTGAGTAGGGGGACTAAAGGTCAAGTCATATAGTCTGATTTGCTGATAATGGGGACGTCTAGATTCAAATCTCGGCTTGGTAAGCTAAGAATGTTTGTTTCAAAATAGTTCCCTGCAGTCCCTACACATA
This sequence comes from Timema bartmani, assembly GCA_902151455.1. Taxonomy (NCBI): domain Eukaryota; kingdom Metazoa; phylum Arthropoda; class Insecta; order Phasmatodea; family Timematidae; genus Timema; species Timema bartmani. The sequence continues at coordinate 69,246 of CABFWB010002561.1, read as the reverse complement.
ATTTCGGGTAAATATGATGTAAATTTATAAATTCTACCTAATTATTGGAAATGCGTATGGTAAGAACTTATATTAAGTTGCATTATACAAAAAAATCCAAAATAGATATCTTATTGTTATCAATGATTATACCAGCATGATATTATAAAACTCTTTATGAATTTATTTACTAGCTGACCAAGACACTTTCCCAGTCATACATTTATTAAACCAACTAATTTACAATACCATCCAAGACTCTCATCTATGTACCAAGACAAATATACACACATATTTAATCTCGAATAAGTCTATTCATCTACATATCCTCAAGTGTTCCACATGTGCCATTTACACCACACATCCATCTAACCACTTATATTAAATACATATATTAAAGATATACATTAAATATGTCTATAAATATATATTTAATATCTCTACTCGGTGTCTTAACTAGGCAGGTGTAACACGTGCAAAGGCACAGGGCACAGGAAGAAGGCTCCCTGAAATGGAACTGTTAAAAAAAAATCAAATTTAAATTTCGCTGCCGTGCTCTGCTGTAAGGTTGAGTTGAGTTGTTGGTGAACCGATTGCGCCAAATGGACCCAGACAAACCATTGCGTTATTTAGAGTCCAAGTGATTGATATTTGCGCTCAGTCCCTGGGAACCGTCAACGCACTCTTCTCATCAGCATTTGAATGACTGAATCGCAGGACTAATCGACGCGCCACACGCACGTCAGGGGCAAATGTTTATGTTTATATCGTTGTCTATGCCGCTTTTTACCCGACGATCACAAATGAAAATATTCATGACAATGTTTGTTAACTAGTCTGACTTTAACTTGTGATACATACAATGTGATCTGACAAAAGGAACATTACTTTACAAATATGGTGAGAAAAGATTTCGAACAAAACTACCTGGAAGCAGAAAAAATTGGCTGAAACAATGGATATAGAGAGTGGAATACCTAATAAACGAAAGAAAAGATTAAAGAATTTGGAAAGAGATACTTCACTGGATAAATAAAGTAGCGCTACACCCGAAGAATTAATTAAAATGCCACTTTACCACGTTTTTGACACTCCATTTTCTCAAATAGATTGGCGTTATGAGCAACTGAGAACTGTCAGTGTCGTTTTTTGCTTTCGCTTTAGCTCGTTTTTAGAATTGATCTGCGTTGCTGGTTTACAAAAATCAGCTGCAAATCCTGCTATGAAGTATAACAAAGATTTACATATGTAAGGGCTCACATATGAGATTCAAGGCTTTAAGTTTGAAGTCTCAACACTAGTACCGAGCAATAAAACTGCAACTCCCTTTGATATTCTACAGGATCCTCATGACTTTAGGTTAATGTAGTCATATCGAAACATTAAAGCAATCGATATGACTGACGAGTTCAACGCCTTCCTGAAATGATCATGTATATGCCCAGACGTTGTGAAACTTTCCACGTCAACCAAAATGCGCATCTGCTTGTGCAAAGACGTGAACTATAATTATTTGTTAATATATGCAATGTGTTTGCAGATCACGAAGGTAAGGTGACCTTGAATAATTTCTAGATATGTGTCGTAGTCAAGCATATCCAGGTATTAATCCATTTTATTTAGCCTAATGTACGTCTTCTTCAAACTAAGCCTCTTTCGTGGCTACACGAGTAAGTTATTCTAACTCCAAAAATAAATCGGCTGATGCCACTTACTACTGCACTTGAGACCAGATAGAAACGTCATCTAGCGCTTATATTTTCATATACACTACACTTGTCCAATTTTTGAGTTTCCTTAATCCATTTGGTGTATCGATCCACGATCTTCAATATAAATCGGATCAACCATTCTTTTGCTGTGCAATTTTAACCCACCTAAACTGAGTAATGGGATCCACTTACAAGTAAATAGTTTAGAAAATTTTATCATGAAGGCAACTACGGTAGAAAGTCTCGTGATACCAAGAATCACCATGATTCCATTGGACCTGCTCTTGTTTAAACATATCAAGTCTTAATTTACGATGACCATTAACAAAGAGCAAGGAAAGCCCAGAAGGTGGAAGGCGATTATCTCCGTGGTGAGTATTTCTCCTATGGGCAACAATGTGTAGAGTGCTACCGTTGTAGATATAGCAGTAACCTGTGGTAGCTATAGCAGGAGCCAGTAACTGCTCTCTCCTGATGATAAAACCACCAACGTCGTTGACGAAGATGCTTTGCCTTAAATTGAGTTCCTTTATTTCCTTCAATTAGTAAAAATATTGTGTGTATATAATCTCAAATAAGAAATAATTACTCTATCTCAAATATGTTGAGTCTGAAGATACATCTTTCACCAACTACAAAGTTTTCATCATGGTAATTGCTGGATTTTCCCCTTGATTTTTAGCTTATAAATGATAATTGACCCCCTTTTAAATAGTAATTTGTCTTGTGTTAATCTATAATTAAAGTTTTATTAGTCTGTAATATCGGTAGCTGAGTTAAAACAAAAAGTAAACGATGATTTAGTATGGTAGCCTTATCAGAAAATACTGAAAGTTTAGGTTTTATACCATTCATAACTTTTCTTTCTTCTATTATTTTAGGAAATTTTGAAGCCTGTATTTCACCCAAATCGGACTCAATATATTCGTTTCGTTCACCATAATGCTTTATTTAAGTTTCAGATTTTTCTCATAAAGATGATATGCTAAATAGCGTCCACACCAAATTTCAATTCTAGACCCTAGGGTATTTAGAAGTAGGAGAAATTATTTTTAATGGACATACAGACACTTCAGTAGCCCCATGGCTACTTTGGTGCTGAGTGACAGCTCACAGCTGAGAGCTGACGGCTTTGAAAAGTTACCAGACCAAATTATGTATCCCTACGCCAAACCACATGATCTGCAAAAACATGTGTTTATCAGCTGTAACTTCTGAAAGTCAAAATTTAGGTATATACCTAACTGTTGATTGTCAGCTGTCAGCTGTGAACTGTCAGTCAGCACCAAAGAAGCCACGGGGCTACTGTACATAAATAATGTATGTATAATGTATAAGTGTTGTGTGATTTTGTTACTAAGAACATAAAAACTAGTTTATATTATTATTTTTTAAGGTATACATAAAAATTAATCATCTAGAATACAACTTGTCCGGCAAAAATTGTTATTTAGAATATATGTATTAGTATTTGTTACACCAGCTACTCTCACAATCTTTTAATACAACTAACTTTTTTTTTTTAAGTAAAAGATTAACACATATGCACATAGTCAATATACTTTTTATCTGATAATCGATCCTATAGTAAACATTAAACACTCTTTGCAGTTTGCACGCTTTGAGCTTTTGTCTAAGAAGTAGCAGAACGTTGTTATTGGACTTTCTTAAGTATTAGTCCAATTCGATTAGAAATACCTTTCTCTTATTTGTATTGCAATTCCAATTTGATTTACGCCTTTTCAAATAACGAAATCATTTAGAGCACTAATTTCAAAATATGAAAAACTCCAATGGGCACTTTATAATAATTTGTTTCATGTTCATCTTATTCAGTTTTACTTACGTGTCATATCCTGACTTTTTTTTTTTTACATTATAGCCGTTTTTTTTTTTTTTTACATTATAGCCGTGAATCATGGCAGGTTTGGCTCATACTTTATCTTTGGTTTTACCTGATTCTAAAATAAGTCACCACTCTAACGTTTTTATAGATAAATGGTTCAATAATTGTTGCTGAGTTCTGAAATACATAAAAAGATGAGTACACTTCTCTACCTCTAGTAATTGTAAACTCCAGTGGGAACTCGGAAATATATTTTCTTACTACTCCACTATGCTAACGCTCGTTTTTTCACACTACTGATAGAATAAGATTTGTGAAAAATGTGTCTGAGGTAATGGTACTTCCATTACCCCCCTAAGTCATTCAAAAGATCAATACCATTTTATTTCCCCGGTTAATTTATTTATACATATTAGTTTCCTTCCCTGTGAATAAACTTGAATTACTATCATGTATTATTTTGATTATCACTGTGAGGTTCTCAAATGGAGTACAAGTAGCTTGTAATGTGTATGTATACAATCTAAATACATTATTTATTATCGATGACAATCTGACTAACCTCTCTTTTGTCACTGTGATTCAGCAATATCCAACCCGATGTTTATATGAATATATAATTATATCGATAGGTTTCTGGCTCTGGAATTCTTGAACAATTGATGACTTCCTTATACAGTTCTCAAGTTAGTAATGGCCTTGAAACGCCTACACAGGCAAGTACCAACCACCAAATGTGTGTTCTAATAATTAATACGAATCTTATATGTGCCGCCATCTTTTGGTAACACTTTCAAATTGAAATATATTTATAATAACAAAATTAATTTTATTTATTGTATTTAAAAATTAATTGATATTTAATATAATAAGTTTAGAAAACAAATGTATTTAAGATTGGGGTCTCTTATGACCCCAAAGGTTCTGAATGGAGCCATAGGAATAAACCACTGTTTTACGAAAAAGGATATTACGTATAGTAGATATCTAAATGAAAAATAATTTATTTTCAAGAATTTTCCATACTGTTTTACAGACTATGCACGACAACAAAGTTTCATTGGGTTCTCTAGTGACCCCAAAGTATATTCTGTATTCTATTTATTTTAAATTGATATATGTTTTTATGTTTAAATATCTGATATCATTTTAAATAATTTTAAATTTTAACGAGCTTGGTATTTAAAAAATGTATAAGCATATAAAAATCTTCAGGGCATGAACTCGAAAGCGAGCTATACCAGACAAGCGGCCGTCCTCGTTAGCGATGATTGTGTAAATATTTGCGAATATAGGGTGTCATGTGGTGAGCACAACTAACCCTTCAATCGTTAGTCTCGGTTTTCTAAATGAGAGCTGCTACTTAATTTAGTCAAATAGCTCCTCATATGTGATTACAAAGTTGAATTGTACCCCATTACAGACCCAATGTTTTGCAAAAAAATTCTAGAACCAACGGGGATCTAGCCTGGGACTCAAGGATCTGTAGCCAGGAGCTCTGATCACTAGACCACATAGGCAGTTAATTTAAAAGTATAAGAAAGATTAAAGTAAATAATTGTTTATCAGTCTATTGTATTGCAATTATTTGGTCCACATTAGGTAGTAGAATCATTAATACAAAAGATTAAGCGTGTGTAAAAGTGATTTAATATATTTAGCAAAGGAAAGTGATTAATAACAATAATAACTAACAAAAGTTATCTTTTAATTGGATTTTAATATAATTTATAAATACATATTTGGAAAAATTGATTTAGTTTTAATTATAGTTAGATGTAGTACCAAAAAAAAAGTCACATAAGATTTGTTTGAAAGAATTAAATTAATAAACAAAATGAAATGATTTAAAAATATGATGACATTAGTTAGAACATAGATACAGTACATACATATTTAAAAACATAAAACTATTTAAAAAATCCCTTTAGCTCCTTAAAAACGAGAGTGATTTAATATAATGTAAAAATGAATATTTTATAAGTAACTAAATGCTTAGAATAACATTACAAATAAGTTATAACACTATTAAGTGATACCACTGAAATATATACGGGAAATTAGAAATTGCCTGAATATAGTAACCGTAACTTTTTCTTTCTTATTTGTTAGATATTGATTGATCCCATTCTCCTTTGGATATAGCAGTTATGATATCATCAACAGTTCCAGTGACTAGTTTCAATGCATTTCCCCAAACTTTAGGTGTTGATTTTGGTGGTTGGTGTAGATATTCACACAGCTTTGTCTTAAAAATTTTGTGGTATAACTTATAAGTTAAATTCCGCGGGTAGGACAGGCAGGTAGGTGGACGCAGAACATAAACATATTTGGCCTACAGGTACTAAAGGAAACTTATTTTTTCTTTCTTAGCACTACGTCCTACTACCCGTTTGGGTTATACGCCTATGTGCTAATTACACTAATGGTTTAGAGATATGTAGGGCTTAATTTAGAGAAAATGCACCCGCATTTGTGTAGAGGGAGAGTAGAAAACTATTTAGGAAAAACACACCCTTAGTGCACCCAAGCTGGATCGAACCCTGATCTCCGTATCTCCGGTACTAGCTAAAGCAAACTGAATAAGAAAAATATAAAAACCACATTCAATACATGAACTAGTTAAGTAATTGTTCGACATTATTTGGTTCATAGATCCGTTTATACCTTTGGTTTGACGTATTAAACCTAAGATGCGATATATCAGCAGCACCTTTCAAGAATATTACTCTTTTGTATTTGTATAAAGAAGAAACATGTGTATTCTGACTTTGTTAATCTACCAATATTACAATATTTTTTAGCACTACGTCTTACCGCCCATTCAGATCATACGCACATATACTAATTACGATAACGTGTTAGGGATGAGGAAGGTTGAAGTTAGAGTAAGTGTACTCTGATTTGCCTGGAGGGAGAGAGAAAGAGAGGGTGGGTAACCATTTAAGAAGAATCACCCTCAGTTCACCCTACCGGGATCAAACCATAATCTCCCCATCATCAGCAGTCTAGTCTATTTCAAGAGTAGCGCCTTAGACCATGCAGCCACCAAAGCGGGTAGTATTTCAATAAAATGTGGAGTCATAGAGGCTGACTAAAGTTTTTAAGGACCCGGTTTGATCCCAAATGAACCTTAAAAATATAATACAGGTTTGGGCAAAATTCATAGTAGGATATAAACGAGACAGCATGAAATGAGTAATTTAAAACTATATTTCAAAATAGCTACAGTATATGGATAAATGTGTGCCCTTTTCATTTAATGAACATCAGATTTCATCTCTTAAATATTATGCCAGGTCCACTCTCACGTGTAGCATACTTTTGAAAGTAAATGATCCGGTGCAGGGAGCAAGACTACATATTTAGCGTCAAGGCGTTCCTGACGGCCGATCGCCGAGGCCTTCGGTTAAGCGCTTGACTCCGTGGGCGACCAGTTTTTTTTTTCTTTTGCGTTATGACATAGTGCAACTCTGCCAAACTGTTGCACTCCTTACGATCGTCTGGTGCCCAGGACTTTGTCATGATGCCCCAGACCAAAATAGTGTTGAAAGATTCTATGCACAGTGATGGGAGACTCATTATTTTAAAGAAAAACGTCTCCACTGTGTATGCACTGCGTTCTACCGACCATGGCTCCATGATAATTAATGGTACTCTTTCCCCACGCCTGGCAGAGTCAGTATCTTAGGCATGCACACATAGCAAACCCCATATCTTACGCATGTGCATACAGCATGTCAAATGAAATGGCATATCTTTGTCTATATACTGTTACTATCTTGAAATATATTCTCCCATGACTCACTTCATGCTGCCTCGTTTATATCCTAGTATGACTTTCGCCCAGCCCTGTATAATATTCGGATATGGGTCAATATTATGGACCAGACAGGAAACTTCCTGGATCCATAGCTTAGTGTTCAGTTAGTTTAGAAGTTTGATTAAGTGTAAGAAAAGGCATTGGCCCTAAAATCGCTCAAATTAAGACATAATAATTACTAAAACCATTAGTAATTTGTTTATATCTCAAAAGAATACGTTTAGCTATAATATATTGCAGCAACACCAAAATTAAATATATTTTTTATTTTGGTTTTCTTTTTTTTGCCAGTGCTGGATATTAAATCCTAAACTATTCATCCTAAGGAAACAATATCACTGGTTTGGGGGATGGAGGGGAAAATATTCACATTATCAGTGTCTAAGAATAAACCCTGACTGACCCAATCAGAGTACCCGTGGGTATGTGAAATTTGATGTTCAAGAAATATATTTGAGAGAGGTACCCCATTAGTTGTACCATGCCGGGCTGAGAGTCTACGTGTCGTATCGGCTGATCGCGCCCCTAGTGCGGTCGAATGGTACAGCCCCTTGAAGCAAGGGGGGGTGGATGTCTGGTCGCCATAGCAACCCACCTTGCTGACATACTTCCCTTATCGCCCCTTCTTCCAACACTATGACGTCTTGTTGACAGTTGCTGGGGGAGGAAGGGGCGAGGGGTTACAGCAAGGACTTTATTCGTAGCCTCATTATGTTGATAACACTGTTTTACTCATGCCTGCGTATATGGGCGATATTTTCATACTTAATTCAATGGTGAATTCAGTACAACTCAATTCCTACTGTTTATAGGTTCATAAAAATTCATATAAATTACATGGTGAATATTAGCAAAGCCAGTAGCAAATATCAGCGTCAGTGGTCGAATTGTCTAAGTCGTCACTCTCGCAATAGATTAGACCACTGTTGATGGGGTGATTGGGGTTTGAGCCCCAGTTTTATGTACTGAGGTTGATTTTACCCAATAGGTTTCCAAAATTTGTTCCTTCTTCATCCTTAACACATTAATGGGATTTGTGCATACAGCACGAACTGAGTGACAAATACAAAACTAGTAATAAGGCTAGAAAGTGAGTACTTTAATAGGAATTATGGTCTATATATTTAAGCTATATCTCGATACAAACGCATGTGTAAAATCTATACTAGTAGTCCTAAATTAGAAAATTAAACAGAGATTTCTTTATCCTTAAATAAAAGTCTAACAAAATATTTGAGATAAGTGATTTACATTAAATGTTTTAATTGATATATTCATAATTTTATATAGCAACGTATTAAAATATACACTAAAGTTTAAATGTATACACAAATAAAACAATATCTTAAAAATAACCCTCTTTCTGTTGGTAGCATTACCTCGTCACAATAACTCCATATTCATTAAATTTAGATATACTTTCGTCGTGTATTTTGCCCTATGTTTAAATATGCCTAAAAAGGCTATAAATTACATTATTTCAACCATTAATACGGCAATCGATTATTTTATTCTTCATTGATTAAATTTTTTCCGTAAAAAATTATAAATATCCAACTTAATTTACTATGCTTCTTATTTCAAGCCTTTTTCTGTCTGACAAACTTATTTTATAGCCAATTTTTTTAAACAATTTATTTTAATCGCGCTGAAGTTCCCCTTCAGGTTGTACGTATACATATATATATAACTTTTATTAGAGTAGGAATGAGGACGGTAGAATTAATGAGTAGCTCTAACCACATTCTCATGGCGGGAGAGTGAAAAAGCCTTTAATAGAAACAACCAGGATTGGAACCCCAATCTCTCCACCTAAAACCCCCTCCCTCTCCATTATCCATCTAGTCCAACATAAGATTGATGCTTTGGACCATGCTACCACTAATGTGGTTTGGACCAAATTAACATCAAAAATATATAAAATACGTAATTGTGCTAAGCTTTGGTACTTATTTATATTTTTTGCCTTATCATTAGCACTCAACTTTTTAAAGTTTCATACAACTTTTCTTTATTTTTACTTTCTTATCTAAAAGTAAATTATAGTAGAAATGAAAGATTTATATATCGAAATTATGATGAATCTTTAAGTTTTATATGACTCCGAATCTAAAAATTTGATTTTACTTATTTTATATGTCCCCATATGTGTCTGTCTTTTCCTGGCCACATTATATCTGAAACAGTTTGATGTATTTTGTTGAAACTTTATATTTAGATGTTACATAGCGATAATCCGGGCCTTTTTATTTTATTTGACACTATTTGACTGATAATTGATTTTTTAAATACAATTTCTTCGAAAATGGCACTAATGATTCTGTTTGAAATTGATATCAATTAAATGTTTGACCTTGAAAACAACATTGTATACATGTTCTGAAAATTATATACATGGTTTTTGGGTAAAAATTCGTTGAAAGGTGGTTTAAGGATGTGTGATACAACAAAATTATAAATCCTTTAAAATGTATAAAATGTTTTTGTTAAAAATCTATATTTGGGGAGTGCTTGGAATTATAAATAAAGCTATGTAGATTTTTTTGGACAAAAACTCGTTTGAGGGTATTAGTTTACTGAGGACCAATTTCTATAGATTAGACATATTCTAAAAACGGATCTAACAATTTGTTTCAAAATAGGATACTTGTAAATGTATGACCATATGGTCTCACATAGTTCCTAATAATATTTTTTTAATCTCATTTGATATTAATATACTGATAATTATATACAAAAAATATTTATTTTTCAAAAAGATCTAGTTAAAACCTGGTATTTGGGTACTAATTTTTTATAATATGTAAGCTATCATTATATGTTTATATTTCAAAATTATTATGATAATGCTAGTTTAATTTTGACAGATTTTAGAAAGTGTAAAATACTAAAAAAATTATCCTTTAAATCAATTTCAAAATCAATGTCCGGGGTTCAATCCTCGGTCCCGGCACAGATTTATCTGATTTCCAAACCCTCCCTTCACCTCTGACAAGATGTGTATTAATCACAACTTGTGAATGTGAGGAATGCCAGGCCTCCACCGTGGTTCGGATTTTACGTTAAGCTGTAGGTCCTCCATTTTATTTCACAATCACCCTACCATTACACATTAGCGTAAGTGCGTATAACACGAACGGGTAATAAGACACAGTGCTAATAATAATAATAATGTAACGACCTAGAGATTAAGTAGGCTTTTTTAAATTAGGCCCCTATACGAGTCATGAATATACAATATGTTAATATGGAATTAAATTATTATCCATGGATCTGGACTAATTTCATTGTCAACCTTATGTCATTTCCTAAACATGAATTATTAACTTAACACTTGATAGAATAACCACATAATTTCTTGAGTGTTGTTTTGTTACGAAGCCTTTGGATGTTTAATGTCGGTAGGGTAGTATGAACATTCTCAAGAAGCTTCACTAAACAGGAAAATAATGCTTATTTCCTGACCAATGATGTTTGCAGATTTGTTAAAATTCTATTTCAATCGTTCTCAACCTTCTCTATTTCCCCTACCCATATTACTGAGATAAGTAAAACGAGATGATCGGCTTGTATTGGACATGTTACTTTCTGCCAGTTCTGGACAAACTAAGGATCGCAGTGAATACATTTTATAAGAACTAATGACAAGCTATTCTTAAGTTAGAGATAAAACAACTAAATTTAATTCATTTAGAAGGAAAAATACAACCAGCATCTCCTAAAACGTTACTCTCATCAAATTGGATATCGGCCAAATCACAATCAACTTTTGAATTTGAAAGAGTCTTGACTTTTAAACCTCAACATCTGTTGATGTTTAGAGATACAATCACAAAGATGTCAACTTTTATTACTCCACAACAGTCAAATTCAACGGCACTACTCTCATCAATTTCAACAACTGGACAAGCTTCAACGACAAGGAAGCCACAGTCGTCGACTCATTCAACTGGAATTTTCTACACATATCACCAGTGTATGTAGATCCAGAATGTAGGTTAAATGTTTGAAGATACAGGGACGTTGAGTCTTATTAGATCAGCTAGAAGAAAAATGATAAATAAAAATTAAGAAATACAAGAAAAAAAGTTGGGATGGACGGTAACAAAATGATTAAATTACAACAAAAGTTCAAAATTAAACAAAATGCCTGAACAACCTTAGAAAAACTTGTTGAAGATAAGACAGAGTGCATAAGTCTGTGGATAAAGCTTTGAATAAGATAGAATTTTATACTCGTAAGCAACCATCCATTTATATTTGGACTGAAGATTTCATCGCATCACGAAAGCTCCCAAGCAAATGTTATTTTAAAATTTACTTGCGACCAACTCCACTGTTAAGTTCCTGTGTCCTACGTGCTAAGCAATGTTTGTTCTGATAAATCAGATTTGGCCTTGTCACGGGGGTGTTGTGCACAGATTAGTTTTTAAAGTTTGTTTCAATTATTTTAGAAAGTATACGCCATTCACGACCTAAGTTTACTTGGATGACAGCTCAAAAAGTAACTAGAAAATAGTCCCTAAAATATCACTACGCCAACAGTTGATATCTGCCACTGTCACTTGGGACAGCTGTTATGAAAACATATGGTTATGTAGAGTAATGTGATAGTTAAGCACAGTAATTTAGGCCAATATTATGCCTCAAAGAATTTTGAAATTGAAATTTTTGAATGACTTGGTGATCTGTAACTTTTCTTCTTTTTTTCTCCTGGGAACTCATTATCAAAAAAACACACACAAATCTATCCACAAATAAAAAGAACCCCTTATAAAATTTCGTGAGATTAAAGTTAGATTAAACTTATATTTAAGTTTGATAAAAG
>CABFWB010002561.1:41049-55434 GCA_902151455.1 Timema bartmani | reverse complement strand
ACGTCCTTGTTGGGAACTATCCTGGAATACCATGAAACGTCCTTGTTGGGAACTATCCTGGAATACCATGAGACGTCCTTGTTGGAAACTATCCTGGAATACCATGGGACGTCCTTGTTGGGAACTATCCTGGAATACCATGAGACGTCCTTGTTGGGAACTATCCTGGAATACCATGATACGTCCTTGTGGGGAACTATCCTGGAATACCATGATAGGTCCTTGTGGGGAACTATCCTGGAATACCATGAAACGTCCTTGTTGGGAACTACCCTTGAATACCATGAGACGTCCTTGTTGGGAACTATCCTGGAATACCATGATACGTCCTTGTTGGGAACTATCCTGGAATACCATGAAACGTCCTTGTGGGGATAGTGAACCATTTCCTTAAGACAGGTCATTCTGTAATGTGTAGTGTTCCAATAATTGAGTGTGTCTTAGGTAAAGTCTCACTAAACGATCCTGCTTATCCTCAATATAGACTAAGAATCGAGCCCACAATATACTCCGAGCACCCAATATAATACTACACTGTCACTACTCTCCTCAGGTTCAAACCCGATGAGTTGCTAGCAGTAGGGAGAGGCGAAGGTTATAGGACAGTAAACTCACGAGAACTGTGCCAATACATAATTAAATACTTATTTTTAAAAATGGGATGCTTGTAAGAAATTGTGTTGAAATAATATTATAAGAATAGTTTACCTGTTTGATTTAAAAATTATAATAGTGTATTTTATCCGTTACTAACCAAAAGTATTTATCAAGACTAACAAAGGTAATTTTTTTCATACATAACACTAGAAGGAAACAATTTTTTGTAATCTATATTAATGAAGTTGATACACCAATTAATGTATAAGCCTTATTTAAAAGTCAAACTTCTCATTTTCAATTTAAAAAAAAAATCAAAATTAACTATAAAACATTATATTTCCGATACTACCATATTCCCTAATTAAAACATATTTTTTTTGAAACTAGAATATATTTTTTAAGCCAATAAAATTTACATAAAACAAACTAAGTACCTTTAAATAAATGTTTTAATACATCAATATATTTTTATGTTAGTCATTATAGTCCTTACTACTAATTTAAATACTTCAACAGGCATGTAACAAAACTCATTTTACTACTTTAATGGTAGAGTTCTGACTGCTGAAGCACTTGTTGTGGTGGGAGGACATTATTGAAAGATTTTAGAATAAAAACCTGTAACCTGGTGGAAAGGAGAAGCATATTTACTTTTTTTTTTATCATATAGTGATACTTCTGGCAACACTTGTCCTTTAAGAATTACACTGCAATTCCTAGCTTTGACTTGTCATCAAGAGAATATTTTAGATTCTTTCTGAGTAAATATTAAATTATTAAATTTAGTATTTGTACGTAAATTATTATTTTTATGGTATAAAACTGACGAATTTACAATTGATGGAAAGTGAAATAACCACCGTTCAGTTGAAAAAATAAATGGTACGGCACACCGCACAGACTTTCTCTCTCTTTCTATAAACTCGTAAGATTTCTGAACGGAATAATGTACATTGTATCATCACCACTCCACATAAGAACACGCATAAAATAATATACAATGATATAGAATCAATGAGAAAAGAGGCGCATCTTTGTCCACCTAAGAGCATTTCAAACAGTTTAATGTCTTCCACAAGGGTCAACACTTCGTATTAAAATTTCGATTTCTGGTTAAAATTTTAACATTTTATAAGGTGTTGCAGATCTTCAAGTCATCGCATTGATATTTAATTATTCATTTATACATTTTGACCAATAAAAAATGTAAATATTGACTATTGAGTCTAAAATGGAGATAGATCATTGCTATGCAAACATTTCTCCTAAGAGCTTTAAGGAAAAATAACATACTTTTTTAGATACTTATATTTAATTACTCTATGGCATTGGAGAATTATTGCGTTAAGACTTAAGTAGTATATGTTTACAACTAAAGCTCACAAAATTGTATTAATATATTTGCAAATATCTCAGAAACTGTTGCTTTTATAAAAATATATGTCAAATAAAAGTTTTTTATTTCTAATAGTCCTACAATTTTGCAATGATAAGTTGTTTAGTTTCTCAAATAGTTGTGGAGATACGGAAATTAACGCTTCTGTAAAGTACCCTAAAAATCATTTTCATAGGAAAATGAAAATAGCCAGTTTATTTATAATCTTAATCAACGCCTAGATACGAATTTTAATCAAAATCGTTTGAGCAGATTTTGAGAAAACCAAATTTTTCTCTTTTCGCCCTTCAGTAAACTACCCTTAATTTTAAGTTTTTATAGACACACAGACAGACGGCATTGCAAAGACTATTTTTTAGGGTTCGGGGGGTCATGAGACGTCGACATCCATCAACATTTCAGGTTAGTTTTTTTTTACGGTCGCAATACTTAAACTTTAATGTCCAAAAAGTTAAAAAAATTCATATAATTGCGTATAGATTGAAAGTTATTGATTTTATAAAAATATGTTTCGGATAAAATATCTGTATTATAAATATATATACATATTTGTAATGCTAAGTAATTTCATATCTCAAATAGTTTCGGAGCTATTATAAAAAATGTTAATTGACGCATCAGACCGGAGCCCTTAAAGCCATTTTGCCGAAATATTGAGGGTAGCCATTTTGTTTGGAATATTTATTAATGTTTATAAATGAAATTTAATCAAAATCGTTAGAGCCGATTTTGAGAAAATCGACTTTTTCTCTTTTTGCCCTTCAGTAAACTACCCTTAATTTTAAGTTTTAATAGACACACAGACAGACGGCATTGCAAAGACTATTTTTTAGGGTTCGGGGGGTCATGAGACGTCGACATCCATCAACATTTCAGGTTAGTTTTTTTTACGATCGCAATACTTAAGCTTTAATGTCCAAAAAGTTAAAAATATATATATAATTGCGTATAGATTGAAAATTATTGATTTTATAAAAATATGTTTCGAATAAAATATTTGTATTATAAATATATATACATATTTGTAATGCTAAGTAATTTCATATCTCAAATAGTTTCGGAGCTATTATAAAAAATGTTAATTTACGCATCAGACCGGAGCCCTTAAAGCCATTTTGCCGAAATATTGAGAGTAGCCATTTTGTTTGGAATATTTATTAATGTTCATAAATGAAATTTAATCAAAATCGTTAGAGCCGATTTTGAGAAAATCGACTTTTTCTCTTTTTGCCCTTCAGTAAACTACCCTTAATTTTAAGTTTTAATAGACACACAGACAGACGGCATTGCAAAGACTATTTTTTAGGGTTCGGGGGGTCATGAGACGTCGAAATCCATCAACATTTCAGGTTAGTTTTTTTTACGATCGCAATACTTAAGCTTTAATGTCCAAAAAGCTAAAAATATATATATAATTGCGTATAGATTGAAAATTATTGATTTTATAAAAATATGTTTCGAATAAAATATTTGTATTATAAATATATATACATATTTGTAATGCTAAGTAATTTCATATCTCAAATAGTTTCGGAGCTATTATAAAAAATGTTAATTTACGCATCAGACCGGAGCCCTTAAAGCCATTTTGCCGAAATATTGAGAGTAGCCATTTTGTTTGGAATATTTATTAATGTTCATAAATGAAATTTAATCAAAATCGTTAGAGCCGATTTTGAGAAAATCGACTTTTTCTCTTTTTTCCCTTCAGTAAACTACCCTTAATTTTAGGGGTAGATATCCAATTCCAAAAACCCCTCGGGGCAACCCTATGAAAACCCTAGATATCAAGTTTCAGCTCAATCGGTAAAATAGTTTAGGCTCTAGTTGGAGGTACAGACAGACAGACAGACAGACAGACGGAAATTCAAAAACCACTTTTTCGGATTCAGGAAGTCATGAAACGTCAAAATTCATCAAAATCTCGAGTTCGATTTTTTTGACGATCACAATACTTTCTCTACCTGTAAGATAGAGAGAAAGTAATACCTTTGTTTGAAGGAGTTTTAAAATATTGTGGCCATTAATGCGAATAGGTCTGTTGTATTACTACAAAGTATTTATAAAATTAATGTTTTAATTAAACCAATACCCAAAAACCTTACTCCCTCGTCTTTTATAACTCTAAGGCTAGAAGTAAAGGAGGATGTTCCAGCGAAGGGACAGTAGGCCACCCACCCTAAGCCACTTCTTTATTTAATAGCATACAAAGTATTTGCTATACAATACATATCGAATGCTATCGCCTTGGCGGCTGCGTCCTCTTCAAAGCGTTGGTTGAATTTGCACTTGTGAGATGTCCATTGGGCTGATTAGGCACTCTAACGTGCCACAACGGGCAGTGAGTGCCTTCACATGATCCGGATATTTTGTCGTTCCAGTGCTCTCTTGGTGTGCTTTTGATGTTTGTTTGTTTGTTTGTTGTCTAAAAGTGTACAGTTTGCAGTAATCACTCCAGCTATGACTAAAGAGCGAGAACAAATACATTTGGAAATTCTTGAAAGAAAACATTGAAACATCCTAGCATACAATAATGTATAAACCTTCCTATAACGTTAATTTTTTCAGCGATATCTTAACTAAGTGTGCACAACATTTTTTTTTTGCTTCTACTTACCATCACAATCCACAAGAAACTATCTTCCAATACAGAGAAAGGGTCTGGACCCGTGAGACGCTTGGACACATATTGTTAATCGGGTGAAGACAGCATCCAGGCGCTGTCCTTCTTGAACGCCCGGACCATTTGAAAGGGGCCTTAGGGTTCTGGTTCAACGATGGTTGTGATTTATACGAGTCTGAAGCAAACTAACTGAGACGGGGCCGGTAAGTTTGGTGATGGAGCCGAGATTTGTTCATGAGCTGCTACCGTCCTATCCATGGACTCATGCTGACTGACAACGTAGCGTGCCACTTGGGGACAGTGTTGACATCGAAACGCTTCAACTGTGGGGTCAACTGTGGTGGATTCCTTAAGTAATATGTATCATCCGTATCCAGTTGCTATATACTCCAAGCTATTTTTAAAGGTTAAGCAATTGAGTAAAACTTCACTTGTTCTATTAATTTGTCCAATTTAATATTCTTTAAATTGAAAAAATACACCTAGGCACGGGAATCAAATCTTGGATCTTTGGATTGGTATGCCACCACCGAGATATCCAGGAGTAATCTCGTTCATATTTTAAATCAGAGCCTGTGATGGACGTGTGGAAATTGTCAGCTACATAATGAGTGAACAATTTGTGAGCTATCAGATAACGTCTCGGAAGAGCTTTATGCTGCCAATAGTACAATGACAACTGTACAGATGCGCATATCATGGTGAATAATTTAGTCAAGCTATTATAACTGTTAGTTACGTCTATAGTCACATATAAATAAAATATTCTTTAAATTGTAAAATGATATGATATTTAGATGTGGCAATAAACAATACAACAACCTACAATAGCTTGACTAATAAATATATCATGATATGTGCATTCATATTGTATTTATGGCATAAAGTAAACTCTTAGAAAAATAATAAACATGGCAGGACTAAGATAATTTTCCATAATGCTAGCATGACGCTTAGCGTTTAATAATTCACAGTAATACATTGATTTAGACTCTGAGGTAGTCAACGACGCTGTTTCTTTGGGTCTTATTGTTCTTAGTTTGGTTAGTGACTTAACTAGAGAGTAGTCAGTATATTAATTTGCTAAATTGTAAACTGACTCAATTTATGTTCTGAAAATTGAAAAATGACACCTGGAGATGGGAATCGAACCCGGGACCTTTGGCTTAGTACGTCAATGCTCTAACCAATGAGCTATCTAGGATTTGTCGCGTGTCCAGGGTCATTCTTCACTCATATTTTAAGGCAGAGCCTGGGCACGAGACGAATCCTGGATAGCTCTGTGGTAGAGTATTGGTGTACTAAGCCAAAGATCCCAGATTCGATTCCCGTGTCCAGGTGTCATTTTTCAATTTTCAGAATATGATATCTAGATGGAGTAATCCTCACTAAAAGCATAAATAATAGCTTAGGCTATTTGATTCTTTCACTCAATTTACCCTGAAAGATAGCGGTGCTTGAGTTATACTAAGACACTATTTATAAAATATATCATTGTGCAACCATTCAAGGTAAGCTAGCTTCCTTACATGGTAAATGAAGGGTGCAAAAGCAATTTATGGTCATTGCCACGACAATTTTAATCCAAAAAACAAAATAAAAAGTTTTTATAATCACATAAATGCATTTTATTATAAAATAATATATATACATCCCTGCACAGAGCCCCACATTTATAAAATACTATTATTGATTAAAGTGCTATTACGCTAGTTTCAATAAGCATGTGTACAATCATTACATACGTATTTTCAGTAAGTAGAACTTACCATGCATGAAGCTTCGTGAAGTTTTCCAAGTTTAGGCCTGATGAATGGACTGCAACAAAATAATAGATTCTCTTATTTTTAAATACTTATTTAGTCTTTGCTTTTTACTTCCTCTAGTGATAGACTTAATAATATTTTAATTATTAGTTACTAGCATGCTTTAGGGAAAGTTGTCTTTTTGAGATTGGAGCGAGCTAATATAGTATAACATGATGAGATGGATTATCTAACAGTAAATTCACCATATTTTTCTCTAGATGGGAAATTGGCATGGAGGATAAACACATCTTTTAGTCCTACTGAATTCTTATCCGAATTTTCAAGATTAGTATCAGGAATAATATCTGCAAACAAATGTTTAATGTTATTTTTATATTAGTTCTAATAAATTAGCTAAAACAGTTACTACTTCTA
Source organism: Timema bartmani (assembly GCA_902151455.1). Lineage (NCBI taxonomy): Eukaryota > Metazoa > Arthropoda > Insecta > Phasmatodea > Timematidae > Timema > Timema bartmani. The sequence goes on along the minus strand of CABFWB010002561.1, from coordinate 48,632 downwards.
AATCAATGGCATTATCAGCTTCTTGGTCTAGAAGTCAGTGTCCCTGGCTACTTATTTAGAGATCCCAGGTTTTGTTCCTAGGGGAACCACAGGAATTTTTCCTGAAAGAGGAACTGTTCCCATAGCCATCATGGGGTGGTTACTTAGGCTTAAGCTAGGTTTAAAACTACCAATGGCTACAAATCATTATAATCACTAGTATAATTTCATCTCATTGTGGATATAACGTTTAAACAACCTATAAGCCCTAAGGTATACTCTGGGAAACGTTCTGTCCCCACAGAACATTTAAAATTACATTTACATGGTGACCAGACTAGATACTGCGGCTCTCACGTTCAACTATGCCATACGATTAAAAAAAATCAATGATACGAATAAATACATCGTAAACAACTATTTATATATACACTAATATATAAAGTCTGTTGGAAATAGGATTGAATAAATAGGACGAAAATTATCTTTTTGAATAAGTTGGAAATGTAAATATTTTTCTCCGTTCTTTTCATTCATAAAAGGCTGAAAATAATTCCTATTAGACAAAAAAAAGAAAATTGAAAATCTGACTTTGTTATGTCTTGTCCCATGGTTATGTGGATATCATATAAGACGTGTGCAAAGTTTCAGCTTTAAAGTTCATCAAGAGCTTCTAGAGGCCGTATATATACATATAAATATATATAAATATATAGATATATAGAAATATATATAGATATATAGAAATATATATAGATATATAGAAATATATATAGATATATATAAATATATATAGAAATATATATAATTTCCTAGTGTGTTTATGTCTTTCCATGGCCTTCAGAAGATTTTGATGAACTTTAAAGCTGAAATTTTGCACATGTCTTATATGATATCCTCGGGAATGTGGGACAAGACCTAACAAAGCCAGATTTTCAATTATTTTTTTGTCCGATAGAAATTATTTTACAACCTATCAGGAATTAAAATAACGGAGAAAAAGGTTTTCTTTTCCAACTTGTAATAAAAAGTTAATCTGCGTCCTATTTATTCAAGCCTATTACCTAATGGCTTTATATACTAGTGTATATATATAATTATATTTGAATTAGTAGGTAACTGGCTGAACATTTTTTGCTTATCAGATCTTCTGGAATTTCAGATGTTTTTGAATTTTAATTTTTGTAACCCCTTATACCCCGACACAGTTTGGGGACTCGCTCACCAAATAATCCTGTACAATATTTGGTTAGTCTAACTGCCTGCAAAATTTACCAACTCAGGTCACAGACCTACCCAGATACTCAACTTCCAGGTTAAAATGGTCGCGCTCCTTTTGGCAGCTTGAGTCCTTCAACACTATTAGTTCTATAATCACCCAGCAGTGACACTAGCAAGGCCCAGTGGTCAAAGACTCACCTGACAAAAGCAGCGCAGAGAAACCCCCGTAGGGTTGAGAATCTGTTTCTTACTTTTCTGTGACCCAGGTCCTAGGAACTTAAATATTCATTCATCTTTGATTTCTTGGAATCCCCCTCAATTCAATTCAGGGTTAACCATGAAAATTTTCAGTTAACATGAGTTCCTGCACCATTTTGGTCTATGTGCTACAATCTTATAAGATTTCAGCTTCCTAGATTTTCTGGGCTTAGGTATTTTTTGTCTTTGATTTTTGATAAACCCTTAATATTGGAGAGCCCCTATGAGAAATTTCTGTCATCAATTATGTTCAAACCATTTTAAGCTAGAGTCTATATGCCTGCAAAATTTCAGATTCTGATGTCCTTTTGGTTTAGAAATCTATTTTCTGGACAGAGGACAGAGGAACTGGTAATCATTATAGTAAATGGTTAAAAAAAAGTCCAATTAAAAATAATTTAAAAGTGAGAACATATCCTTTTTAGATTCTGTCCCATGGTCTATACTATATATATATATATATATATATGTGCAAAGTTTAACTTTTCTAGGTCATCCAGCAACTTCTGGAGGCTATGGATAGACAAACACACACATTCTACATCCATTACTGTTTCCAGTCTGTGGTCTAGGTCAGTTTTTTATTCGAGCCATATATTTTTCACTACCAGCTGGCTATGCCTGTCGTAGCTTCATATGTCTTATAATCTAACTTAAGACTAGGACAGGCACAACATCCAGTCTCCAGCCGTCAATTTATCAATGTGAAAGTGTAAGCACATATTTTACCAATGATAAATTTTTCAACTACGCCGATAATCGGCCCCGAAATGTTACTGAGTGAGCTAAGGTGTCGGACTGAATCTTTACATAATAGTCTTTAGTATTACCTCCTATATGTAAGGTCACACACGCACGAAGAATTTATATATAGATTTAGGGTTTACAATGATATGATAAAATATGTGTTTTAAAATAGTATTAGGTTGATCCCAAAATTCTATCATTTCAAAACCAGTTTCTGTTTTATCGTTTCTTAGTTTCAAATTCAAAATGAACTATTTTATTCGCCTTTCATTGCTATAATAAGTGTGAAAAATTGGCCATCTAGTAGGACAATGTATATAAAAATTGTAAGTATTTGTGTATTTGAAATTATAAACTAATTTTATGACAACTAGAATTGTTTAATTGTACTAATTTACTAATAATGTGCTTACACTTATATAACTCGGAGGCGAAGAGCCCGAAGCTAACTTGCTAAGAAATGAAACCTGTTTCAAGGCACAATATTTATACCGAAGAGCTTAACCGAACCGAGATTTTTCTAATTTAAGACAAGGGAAGTATAAAACATAACTGTACTTTACTTTTTCAAAAAATGGCGTGAAGCTGCTATTCAAAACTTTTGATTTGAGACATTTGAAAGAGTTAGTGGGGCCTATACATGGATAGACATCCAGATAGATTAGTAAGTGATAGGTATTATTTATTTATATATAAATGTTTGGAGTATTTACGTGCACTTTCTTGAATGACTGGGATTTAGGGATTGTTGGTTATAAAGAGTCCCCAAGCCATAAATTAAACACTGTTAGAGGGCAAGCCCAAATTCCACCAATAATTTTTTAATGTCTTATCAGAGATTTTACCTAGAACGCTTAATTTATTAGGTGGATGAGCTATCGACTACCTTCTTCGGTGGCCACATGGTCTAATACATTACTCTTCCAGTAGACTAGACTGGTGATGATGGGGAGATCGAGGTTCAGATCTCGCCCAGGTGTCCTGAGGGTGGTTTTTCCAAAACGATTTTACACGCTCTCCACGCGAATACTGGCACACTTCCTCTCAACATAACCATCGTAATCCCTAATATCTAGCATAATATGTAGATAAGAGTATTACCGGAATGTTTACTAAGATGTGGTTCTAAAATAAAAGCATATATATAGATTGCACATAAATTAATATACAATACGTTTAACCACTTGTCAGGAAATTTAAATTTAAATACATACTTTACTGCAAATGTAGACTAGGCGTCAAATTTGTCTAGTCTAATTTGAGGGGACTAAAGAGGTTTGGTTTCAAGTCCTAGCGGGGCGTTTTGGGAATAATTTTACTTAAAAGTCAATTTTTCATAGAAAGGGACCTATCTGCCAGATAGTAAAGCTACTAAGCCTATTTCCTAAAAAGATTAATTAGTCTGGTCATGTTGTATACATACGTCACTTTTGATAATTTATTTTCATTAAAATAACGCTAAGATTATAGTAAAGCGTTATCGTTGTTGACTAAAAATAAATCTATGTTTGTATTTTCTAAATTAGAAATTTGACAAAAAAAAATTGTTTCCACTTTCCTTTCACGCAAGGACGAGTAAATACATTTACTCTTAATTCTAACCTTCCTCATTCCTTAGTCATTATTGTAATTAAATGAAAATAATTAGTACAGAGAGTAAAACTAGTGCTTTTTCAATTTTAAATTAGTTGAGTTATTTATGTACACTTTCTGAACCGACTGATAATATCAGCACATAGCTTATAAGCTATCTTAAATATAGAACATATACAACATCTAATCCCCAACGGTTAATTCATCACTCTAAAAGAGTAAGCCCACATTTCACCAATACCAAATTTTTCAGCCATTCTAGAAATACTCTTAACTCAGTAGAAAAACACTTTACTGACTGAGATAAGGTTTCTGACCGATAATAGTGCTAAATTAATGTTTTTGACAAGTATTTTATTTGTATAGACAGCAGTCATATGGACAACTCTAGTGACAAACCTGACTTGTCTCCATAAAAAGATCTGTATAGGAACAGGAAGTGATTGATCGTTGTAACCGTCGTCTATCAAAGCCGGTCTGCTCATGCTGCTGGCCTCACACACAGGTTACAAGTCTGAAATAACATTAAACATAATATTTTTTACAACAAACTAATATTAAATTTCACTGTAATTATATATTTATACATTAATCCCAAACAGCAAAAAAGTTGTTTATTTTAAAATCATTATTTTAATAGGTTGTGGATATAAGCATCGGTGGACACGTGGGCCTACACACCAAACTCATCTCTAACATCAGACAACCAAAAGGAAATATTATTAATAAAGCTGAGACACAGCAAGGGTAGGTCCAGGTTCAAGTATTTGCCAGGTGTGATAAGGTTTATTCCTAAATGGATTCTAAATCTCTCTTCACGCAAATGAGTAAAACATTTCCGCTGGGTTCGACCTTTATTATTTAATCTACCATTTAAGTGTCAATATGCGGTTATCCCGGGTAGGTTGTTGCTCACAGACAGATAAAAATAGCTTTCAATCTATACATTTTAATAAAACTGTAAGTTTATATGTAAGATCAATTTAATTTTTCTTTCAATAAACTCAAAAGTATTCATAGGATCGAGATTGGACTTCTTCTGTTGTACATCTTTTCTTTGAGAATAAAGGGTAAGATATATAGCATCACGCTATCTCATCTGCGAGTGAAGCAATAGCGAAAAACAGATTTTTACTGTGGTTAAATTTGTGGTTTAAATCTTTAATGATTCAAATACACTGATTTTTGATTTAAACATAAATCTTGTTTGTAAGTTTGCTGTGAAACGAGTGGTTTGAAAATATAAATAAACCGTTAATATATGGAATTACATTTTTTTGCTGTATGACCTGATCGCCAAGTCAACTACAATCCAAAAAGTTACATTTTTATTTTAAATCCAAAGGTAATCTTTATTTTGTGTTTGTTGTTTTATATTCACATTAAGAGGCAAATTGTAATTCTTTACCAAATAAAACCCACACCTAGACCTATGTAACGTTCATCATCTTTATGGGATTTGATATTATATTTAGTCTATAAGTATACATGTTCAGACAAATAGATTAATATTCTTCCATTAAAAGGCATTCAAATAGTATACTGTAAACAACACCAACAAATGATTATTTAATACTAAAAAATATATTTAAATAAATTTAGTCAAATATTGTGATATTTTGTTTTGTTCATCCCTACTCCTCTTACTTAGGGTAAAGTGGAAATACATTTTGTTTTTAGTGAACTTTGCACATTGTGAACCAAATATCTGGGTCCATAGTGGTTCCCTATAGGCGGAGATGACTGTGTATTGAGATCTTGATGACTTACACCCCGTGCGTGATCTCCGGTGTGTGTAGTTACAAACTCAATAAAAATATAAACGTGACACTTTTCAAGTCTACTTAGTGGAACAAGAAGGTCTGCACCTCAAGTATATTTAAAAATATCAAATATGTCGAGCCTATTGTCTTGGACTGCGTCTCAACTAGGAAATTCATCTTTAAACTCAAATTACTAAGTAATTTTAAACTTTAAATAAGTAGGCCTAGCTAGGGAAATCCTTAGGGTGTGACCCTTAACCTATTTTTTTCATCCATAATGAATCTATGATATTATACATAGTAACTATCTCTTTGGGTAGCTAAGAACCAAAAAACATATAAAACCAAAAATTGGTATTACACATTTTGTTTGGAAACCTTAATTTTGGTTACTATGCATATTGTGATACTGAAGTATTAAACTGTGTGATTGCTGGTGCGGAGGGGTGCCAAATGTAGGAACAAAACATTCTTAAACTATGTATAGCTATTATTTAGAGAAAATTGATTATGTATAACTTTTTTTTTACTTTTACTCCACTTATTATTAAAAAATCTTCCTTTTGTTTGGTTTTTACTCAATCACACTCAATATATTGTACACATTGTCCTGTTGAAATTTCACATGGACGTCCGACTTATATATAGTCTAATTACAAACTATGTCCGCCATTTGGTTTCAAAATAATGTCTTCAAAACACTTAATTTTAACCTTTTTCTCAGCTTGTGCTTATTGAATTTTCACTGGATCAACTTTTAAAGACTCTTATATATATTTATACTAGACATTAAGGCCATATTGAGAAAAAATTGGTGATAGAACACACCTTTTTAACCTGTCAAGAGCTATAATTCATAAACTATGGGAAGCTTGACATTATAAACCAATAAAAATCATCATATATATAACATAGGACATGTATTTATTTCTATGCATATGTGTCTGTGTGTTTGTAGGCTTGTGTGTAGATGCAATAACTAAAAAACCAAAAGACCTAGAAAGCTTAAATACCACTAACATGAAGTGTTTTCTGTCTTTTTTGTTGTCCAAATGCCCAAATCAGTGTGTACTCAATAGAAACATAGGAAATTAATGCCAGGAATGTAGTGAAACTACTCTAAATATCCAAAATAATTCCAAAATATATGTTTAAATTTTAAAGTGAATTTTAGTGAAATGGGGAATATGGGAATTTCTCATACTTAAAGTAAAAAATTACATCCCACTGAACCTGTTTTGGTGGCTGTATGATTTAAGGCATCACTCTTACAATATACTAGACTACTGATGACAGGAAGATCGGGGTTCAAGTACAGGCTATGTATAGGCCTACTAATGGTGGTCCTTCCTCAGTGTTTTTTCCCTCTATCTCCATGTAAATGAGGGTACACCTCCTCTCAATTCAAACCTCGCCATTCCTTGCTCACTATTGTAAATAATATCCTACATAATGTGCGTATAGCCTGAAGAAGAAGTAAGACGTGGAGCTTTTAAATAAAAAGTCTCCATGTGTTAAGTTAGAAGATTGAAATGTCAGGTAGGTATAAAGCTGGGAACACACTGCCGTCACGTCACGTGAGCTCATGTGACCTCATACAGTAGAGATATGACGTGACGTGCTGTACATGCTCACACTATAGTCACGTCATGTCACTCAACATGCGCTCTCGTTTCGTTTTCAGTAATATGTTTCTTATCTAAAGTTCTTCATTCTTGGACTAACCATGGAGAAAAGTGGATCAAGCAGTTCATCTGAGTTTGAAGAAGAGTTGGAAAATGCTTGTCCAGTATTAGTGGCTAATACAGTGGCTCGTAGGAAAAGGGTGTGGGTGCATCAAGTAAATTTGAAAAGGAAGGAGAAGGGCAAGTTTTAGCATTTGGTTAAGGAACTTAAAGAACACCCAAGTCGATATGAAATGTATTTTAGAGTGACAAAGGAAGAATTTCAGTTCTTACATGATCTTATAAAGGAGCTCGGCTACGCACTTTTTCAATAAGCATTTCCTCCATAATTAACACA